>VUQH01044139.1:13509-26069 GCA_015106775.1 Etroplus canarensis | reverse complement strand
GCCCAAAGAATGTTTTTTTTTTTTTTTTTTTTTTTTGAAACAATCACTAGCTGTATTTTATTTTTTTCCTTTGTTGCTATGGAACTTTCAGATGTCTAACCCTTGACCTGTAACATTACAAACACTAAGGTGGTTCAGTTTGACCCCTTGGCATCATTTTTACTTCATGGCCGTTTACAAAAAATGATCTGGTGCTTACATGATGATTTTCCACTATAATCAAGCACATTTTACACAAACCACATTCAGTGCTTCACTCAACGCCTTTAACTGCATTTGAGTATCATGCACACTACACACTGGGAGCAATTTAGGGTTCACTGTCTTGAGCCATGGATGCTTCAACTGGAGGAATCGGGGATTGAACTACCAACCTTCTGATTGCCTCACACTATCTCCTGAGCCACAGTCACCCCTTATTTGTCACATAGGGAATTTTGGGCAGGTTTGATATGAAGGACGCAATCTTATGAGCCAGAGCTATCTACATGTGACTGATAGATGATTATATATAGAGGACTTAAGTTGAATGAAAGATGAATAATTAGGGTTTAATGTGTCTAAGATGGAACACCGAGCCAGGGCAGAGTGGGGCCGAGTGGATGACTGGACACATGGAGAACCCAGTGGATTGCTGTGCAGAGCAGGAGGGGAACTGCAGCTGAACTTAGCAGAGAATCTAGAGCAGAGTGGCTGAAGCAGTGCTGAGGAGGTGAAGGGCTGCAGACTGTTGATTACAATGTGTCTCTTATTTAATTGTAGGCAAAATGTAGTCGATGACCTATTCAACCTCTTTCACAATGAGCTCTCTGTTTTCCATATCAATTTTTTAACTGTCTTCATGGTTTTCTTCTTCTATAGTGATTATATTATTTCAGAATCAGAATCAAAATCAGAATACTTTATTAATCCCAGGGGGAAATTACTCACATTACAGGCACCTATTCAGTGAACATAAATAAACAAATATCAATATAGCTAAGAAGATTAAATTGTACAGCGAGTCGAGACATTTGTACAGTTGTGACAGCCACAGGAGCAGTGACTATGGTCACATGTCAGAGATTGCACATGCTCCTGTGCCCATCCAGCACATCATGGAGAGGGTGTGAAGGACTGCGATGTGTTAGTTATAATCTTGTTGTACCCTTGTATATTATTAGATTCCCAAATACAGTATACCATCAAGAGCTGCAATTAAATCATCTAAATCATTTATAAAACTAATAAAACCCCTAACACTGAATCTGAGATTACAACACAATGTGTAACTGTCCCAAAACTTATGGGCCTCGCAGTACATTGAGGTCTTTAATTTTCTACATCTACTACAGTATGCTTCTAGATGTTCAAAACCACAATGTAAAAGTCCAGATAATGAAAGTTTTCACTTTTACTTGCGGCTCCACATAATGGCTTTTGATAATGGCACACTGGTTCTTGTAGTCCAAAATTCAATTCAATTCAATTTTATTTATTTATTTTTATTTTCAGAACAAAAGTCACCTCGAGGCGTTTCACACTACAAGGTAAAAACCCTACAGTGTTAGAGAGAAAACCCCAATAATCAGACACCCTATGAGCAAGCACTTGGCGACTGTGGGAAGGAAGAACTCCGTTTTAACAGGAAGAGACCTCTGGCAGAACCAGGCTCAGGGGAGCAGCCATCTGCCTCATCCTGTTTTTCAGACATGTCATGATACCAGAAACTTAGTCAGTACCAATACCATTAGAAATAGAGGATTCCCAATACCAAATTCGATACCAGTTGAAAGAAAAAAAAGATCATCCCATGTTCTTAAACATAGACTCATGTATTAAAAGCATGTGAACATTACAAAAGTGGCACTTCTGTAAATAAAAGCAACAACAGAACAGAACAGAGTGCTACAATTTATGTGCCAGTAGTGCAACCGCTTGAGTTGATACTCCAGTGAGTTCCATGAATGTTATCATTATTTATGGCATTTTAAACTTTCTATTTATCAGTTCAAGGTGTATGAAAGGAATGCCAACTTTTCAGTGTTGTTACTATGAGGAACAACATTTGTTGCGTTATGATAGCATAAGCATTAATATAGCTGTAGCCACTGCAAACAGTCTAACATGTGGAACATAGCTGATTTTACAGCAATAATGCCAGCTGTCTAAAACTAAATGGTAATATACCTTTCAGGATAAAACAAGAAGCATAAAACTTTCGTTAATATGTTGTTAATATGAATTGAAACCTTATCTGAACACATGTGGATGTCGGTCTCTTCATGATGCTTCTCTAAAGTGGAAGCATTTCCTCCCCTTGTCTGAAAAGCATGATAGCATTGTTTGTCTTTTGTAACTCAATTACCAGTCTTTGGTCATCAGCCTCAAATGAAAAGTACCATACTCCCTACTGCCTTTCTTATTAATGAGCCAGTAGAGCTACTGTTGAAAGAAAGCCATAAAAAGTCCCATCTGCCACAATCCATGAGGGGGACACAGCAAACATGCGGAAGAAGGTTCTCTGGTCAGATGAGACCAAAATTGATCTTTTAAGCCTAAATACAAAATGCTATGTGTGGCAGAAAACTAACACAGCGCATTACCCTGAACACACCATTCCCACTATGAAACATGGTGGTGGCGGCATCATGCTGTGGGGATGCTTTTCACATCAACTCTAACCAGCAGGGACGAGGTAGCTTGTCAAAGTTGATGGAAAGACGGATGGAGCCAAATACTGGGCAGTCTTGGAAGAAAATCTGTTAAATTTTGCAAAAGACTTAAGTCTGGGATGGAGATTGCCTTCCAGCAGGAAAACGACCCTAAGCATACAACCAACACTACAATAGAATGGTTTAGATCAAAGTATATCCAAGTACTAGATGGCTAAATTGCTGTTCACAGATGCTCTCCATCCAGTCTGACTGAGCATGAGCTATTTTGCATAGAAAAATGTGCAAAAATTTCAGTCTCTAAATGTGCAAAGCTGGTAGAGACATACAAAGCAAAATATAAAGAAAGGAGGGGTGGCATGAGACTTTTTGCACACTATCGTGCAACACATTGGAACACAGCTTCAGACCAAGTACACCAGCTATGGCAAATACTCTCCCTGATTTCAGAATTTCAGGCAGATTCAGTTTGATTCAGTTTCTATTTATTCATTTATAAAGCCCCAAATTACAACACATAGGTAATATTAAGACACTTTACATAAAGAGTGGGTCCAGAGTACACTCCACAAAAGCCCAACAGAATTCCCACAGCAGCCTTCTCTAACAGGACAACGTGCCAAGCCACGCTCCAAAAATCAGGCCAGGAAGAGTTGGAGGAACATGAAAAACAGCACAAATCATCAACTCAGCTTGAAGCTCTTTAGATAAGGCTCTCAACTGTGGCATTGTTGCACTCATTTAGAGCAGAAAACGAATGCCCAGTGTCCAGTTAAAGCTGTCTGGCTAGTTGATCATTGCCTCAAAACCAATCAGAATCCTGAATTTCAAGTGACAATGGTATCATATTGTGTCAAAGACAGCAGCATTAAATATGATTTAAATATTTTCATGTTTGCTGTTTTAATTAAGACCTCAAAGTCATATTTCTGCTCAATTCTGTATCATGATTTTCTGAATCCCAGTGATGATTCCAATGCTTTTCATCTGATAAAAGTGCACCTCTTCTCCTGAGTTCATGGGCACTTACAAATTTCATCACTGTTTTTAAAGCTGCCGCTCCCCTTATTCCTCACCCTGCAAGCCAGTGACTGACTTCAAATAAAGTGTGAAAAAACATGGCATCAAAATATTGACATTTCAAATAAAAGAAGGTGATTAACAAGGCTTAAAAAGCACTAAAAAAATTGTCATACACCCACAGCAGACAACGGTTAAGAAGCAATTTAAAACCCATGCAACCTGACAAATCAAAGCTTCTTGAGAGATCTTGAATAGAGCTTTGATTTCCTCTCCAAATTCTACACAAGAAATTGAGCGTATACTTTGTGGGATGAAGATCAAGTAACAGAAAAAGAGGAGGCTAGAATTCCACATACACCATAGTATTTTTGTGGTGAGGGCAAATTTGTCTTCAAGGTTCATTCAGACAATTACTAAAAATACTGGATAGAAGCTATGACAGGTGAAGAAGTCACTTGGTTGTTGAGATGAGCTGCACTGTTTCCCTATAAATCGGAAGAATACTGTTAAAGCAGTTGAAGAGATGCTTGTGTAGTTAAATGGGGCTCTAAATGTTACTGACAAAGACAAGGACTGAAATTTTAATGAGCTGTAAATAAAAAAAAAACAGACTTTTGCTGCCTCTGACTGTGTGCCTGAGCAGATTCGAAGGACTGGTACTGGGGCAGATCAATAATGATACTGGCTAAAATGAAACAGGTCAAAAAATCGAATATGTGTGCGTTTTTTTTAGTTTGCAAAGTTGTGGTATTGTCTTCTCTTCAGTTACAGAAACACTGCTTATTAGCACTATCGACTTCTGTTCACCTTTCGAAAGCACAAGACTAAAACAGCCACATGATGAACCTATGTTTTTGTTTGTCAGAGTACAGTAGGGTACTCATCAGAGTGTCAAAGCATGTCATGATGTACTTTCATGCATGAAGCAATATGCCAATAAATTAAAGAGAGGACTTTCTCTCAACACACCTGTAAACTGGATGAGTCTTTCCTTTGTCGAGTTTGCATTTACATACTGTAGATGTTGTAAATGATGCAACCACTTAAGCCCTAAATGCATCTTCTACTTTTAATACAAGAAGTTTTATGTTCTTCCTCTATAATATGACGTTGGAAGTAGAATAACAGTCAGCCTGAAGTGCGGTGAGTGCAGACTGTCAGCTTTCATTTGATGATCTTAACTGGCACAGAGGATGAACAGAACTACAGAGCGGTTTGCTCATTGTCCCTCAGGCATACTGCAAAGTATTTCAAGAGATTAATATCACATTCAGTGAAGCAGTCATTTCTCATATGTAGTAAAAGAAATACATTTACTGTCCAAACCCATACACATCCCCTGAATTGATGCATCTTAATGTCTAAAATCACAGGTTGAGAGAGGGATTTAACATGATTGATCTAATCTGTAATTTCCCATATTTTTGTTGTCCAAACAAAAGAAAGTTTGTTGAATTAGAAGCCAAAGGCCTTTAAAAAACATGAATAATATCCTCCATTCTAAACAGCACCAGTTAAACTGTCACAGATCAGAGTTTTCCTAATTCAGTCTCTGTGCTATGATTAAAATATCCTGCCTAAAGGTTCCATCACTCTTGTTATTATTCTGGCTTTAAAAAGTGCCTCACACTATTTTACTTTCTGACTCACAGTGTTCAGCAAACAGACTAAATTAACAAATTAATTAAGTGATAATGTTGCCAATATTATGAGCATTTTGGTTTAAACATAGTAAATGCGCATTTGCATTTTGAATAGAGATTGCGAGCTTTTCTCTCACACAAATATTTAAGATTTTGTTTTAATAAAAGGATCAAGGCAGGAATTTATTCATTCAGAAACAGAATAGACCCAATTAAAATCTAATTTTATTCAAGATTTTGATTTACAGGATTAGTAAATACTTTAAACCTTCCAGTACTCTAAAGTTTCAGAATAATACACTCTCTTGTAGTAAGTCCACACTTACACAGTTAGTTTTGGGAAACATTTTTTTGGTAATTTTCCCTCTGTATGTCACAGTATATTTTAAATGAAGCAATCAAGACGAGATAGAAGTGCAGACTTTTAGCTTTGGTTGAAGGAGTTTAACACAAGCATTAAACTAACTGTTTAGGCATTAGGCTGCAGCCTGGTATATTCTTAAAATGAAGGAATGGACAGGCCAGATCAGCAACAGCAAAAGACCAGAAAGACCATGAAAAAATAAAGTGGATGACTGCAATGTATTTAATTGATTAAGAAAAAAATCCTCTACAAAATCTATCCAAGTCAAGAACACTCTTCATGAGGCTGGTGCATCACTGTCAAAGTCGACAATCCAGAGACAAGAATGCATGGATGTAAACAGTGAGGGTTTCTAACGAGGTGGAAACCAGTGGTTATACTCAAGAACAGGGAAGCTAAAATAGATTTTATCAGAAAACAACTAAAGGAGCCCATCATTTTAAAAGCTTAAACAATTATATTACTCTGTCCAATTACTTTGGAGCCTCTGAAAATGGGGCCTGTGTATAAAAATGTCTGTAATTCCTAAACAATTAATTGATTTGTCAAACCACTTGGATTAAAGCTGAAAGTCTGCACTTCAAATGTGTTTTGATTGTTTGATTCAAAATAACTGCAGTGATGTACAGAGGAAAAATTACCAAAACATGTCACTGTACAAAAAACTCATGACTCTAACAGTATTTGTGAAATGTTTGGATCCAGTGTTGCTTCTGTGCCAGTAAAGGCAGCTGACATTCACAAACCACAACTGTTAAAACATATTGTTAGACGATATGGGTCTTCAGCAGTTTTCATATTCATGCCAAGCAGCAGAACAGGGTAAATGGACTGGACTGGTACTTAAATAGCACTTTTTGACTCTAACTGAGCACTCAAAGCACTTTTTACTGCATGCTTCATGCACCCAATCACACACACATTCATACAGGACTTTTATTCTATGCCTTTAAGCACATTTAACTATCACACACATTCACACTCTGATGGATGCATCGGGAGCAATTTGGGGTTCAGTTTCTTGCCCAAGGACATTTTGCCATTCTACCTTCTGAGCCACAGCCACCCCTGCTGACCCCCAGGGTCAGCAGTAGCATTAAGCATCATCAGTTCACCTCTGTATTTTTGGAGCTTTGTCTGTCTGTCGATCCACTTAACAAAAGCAAGCAAAGAGATTCAAAAGACTGGACCGGCGCATCCCTCTGGTCCTTCTTGCACTGTTAAAAGTATCCAAAGACATGTGGTCTTCACTGCACCTCAGACATGTCAAATGTGGAAAGGAGGTAAATCTAGTCATAAGCAGGATAGTCTGTAGCTTTATCTGACCAAGTGTCGAATCTGTTCAGAGTACAGTTCATACGTTCACAAATAGCCAAAGACTGTTGTGAACATTGACACTAGTGTGTCTGTGGACTCCAGAGTACACGCCTTGCTGGCAATGTGGCGTCTGCACTACTGTGCTGACTGACAGTGAGCAGATCACGTTGGAGCTGGAGCTAACAGATGTTTAACAGTTACTTTTACTGAAATTACTGCAACACAGAAAAGACAGAAGAAAGGACAGAGATGGCTGAGTGTAGGCACAAACTGGCAGAGCAACAAAAAAAACAGGATAACAGCATATGGCTACAACAGCAGAGCATTTTATTTTAGCAAATAACCGAGCATACCAATCTCGCTTGTTCTGTTCTGCATCGCTTCGACACGTAGTTGCATTTCTTCAGGGATGCACATTCAACTACGCCTACTTACAACTACCTACGATGTAGATTCATTGTATGAATATGATTTGAGCTCGCATCTGCAACTACTAATTCATTTTAGGTTTTCTGAAAGAGAAGTTGTGTCATAAGTTTTAAGTGATACAAGAAGTAATGGTTAATGGCCAGATATTTTCATGGTAACAAAATATTGCAAAAGGATGATAACATGCTCAATCAGTTTGTCACTTTGATCTAATCCAAGATGACTCATTGCCCAGTGTGTAAGTAGAGCCAAGCAGAACCATCTATGCAAGAAGACAAACAGGCTGTGACACATTTTATTTAGCATAAAGAATATGTTATTTTTTCTTGCTTGAGGGATTTGTGGTAAGGAAAAATTAGCCAATATCTCATTGACAATAAAGACTGGCACGTTGTATCATGTGAACATCACATAATGAGTCACCTGAACAAAGCAAAATTTTATGAGTCATTAAAGCATCAAACACGTACAAGAAAAATAAAAACTATGAGTGCACAACATGCCCTCAGGCTGGCACAAAGACTGAAGCAGACACCATACACTAAAGCACGGCTCTTCTGAAAGCAGTCTGCCAAGTGCATTAGCAAGCACAGCTGGTAGAATGATGTTTTCTGCCTGTGAGCTTGGAAGAGGAATAGATTTCCCTCTGTTTGTAAATTATACAAATCACTTTATTTAGAAATATTATATGGTAGATTTAGTGCTCACGTTGCCCCTGCAACTCTTCTGAGAATAATCAGCTAGCCTAAATTAAATGATTTTTCACAATTACACATGAGGAATGATGGCTTGTCTGATTTTGCAATGATTGCAGGGGGTTCAGAAGTGAGTGATGGGTTAATTAAGGCTCCGGGGAAACAGGTAAACAGTGAATCTGCTTGACACGGCGCACGTTTGAAGGTAACTTCAGCTGCCCTCGTCTGCAGTAATTTCACAGAGGATTGTCTCCCCATGCTAATTCCACCCTTTAATACTTCTCCCTCAGTTTCATCCCTCTTTTTAATAAGCTTGAAATTAAAGAAGCAGCACATGCTGGCCAATTTTACAGGAGAAATGATAAGACCCAACAATGCGTAGAAAAACGAGTCAGGGGGTTACATCAAACAACAGCCATATCAAAGCAGGAGGTATGAAGGCACATTCTGTGGGTGTGAGGACTGATCCAGAGGTTAACTATATGCTGATTACATCACTTCCTGTTCTAAATAACTGTTTCAGTACATTCATGTTCCACTCTGGCTTCACTACCTCCTCCCCACCATGTAGACACAGGCAAGAGGCAGAAACACAGTATGTGTGAAAACTGATGAGGAAATGCATTGATGACTGCAAGCTCAATAAATAATTATCAAATAACTGAAATTAGCTAATTAATTCATTTTCTTTTTAAACATTGAATATTACTTCAAATGACATTTTTAACATCCCTGTTCCAGGCATCATGGTTAATAATCATGTCACTTCTGACAATCCCAATGACCTCCA
Source organism: Etroplus canarensis (assembly GCA_015106775.1). Classification (NCBI taxonomy): domain Eukaryota; kingdom Metazoa; phylum Chordata; class Actinopteri; order Cichliformes; family Cichlidae; genus Etroplus; species Etroplus canarensis. The sequence goes on along the minus strand of VUQH01044139.1, from coordinate 17,154 downwards.
TTTGTGGAAAAAAGAGAGCACTCTAGAACTTTGGGGGAAGATATGATAATTAACCTTTATTCAACTCTTGAGATTAAAAAATGTGTTTTGAAGAAGCGTCTTGGGCTGACAGATAGAAATACCCTAGCATATTTTTCAGTGGCAAAAGATACCGTGCGCAAACACAGGAAGAACATGCAAACTCCACACAGAGGGGCCCTACCTGGGTTTGAACCCAGGACCCTCTTACTGTGCTACCCACTGGGCCATGGTGGTACATACACATACTACTTCCTTATAAGGATAGAGCTTTTGCTAATATGTGGGCAATTATTCTTCTATTGTTAACTGGCATCAACTACTATAAAAAGTAATTACATGTATTTTTAAGGAAGAGCATAAGAAAAAAAAAATCATCTTCTATTGGCTGCTCCCATTAGGAGTCACAGCAGCAGATCATCTGCCTCCATCTCATCTTATCCCTTGCATCCTCTTCCCTCACGCCAACCCCTCTGCACTACATCCATCAACCTTTTCTGTGATCTTCCTCTTCTCCTGCCTGACAGCTCCATCCTCAACATCCTTTGTCCAGTATGTCCACTGTCCTTCCTCTGAACATGTCCAAACCTGAGCTGTCCCTCTGATGGACTCATTTCTAATCCTGTCCATCTTGGTCACTCCCAGTGAACATCTCAACATCTTCAGCTCTGCCACCTCCAGCTCCACCTCCTGTCTTTCCTTCAGAACATCAAGCTGATTGTTTCAGTTGGTCATGAAGATATGACACCATATGTTCAGTTTGCTTCTGTCTCTCACAGAGGTAAAGAATCCTTCCAAAAGTCCCTGCGTCCTGATCTGCCCCAAACGTTCATCTCTTCTAAAGAGGTGCAGCTCGATCTGGTTCCAGTCACTCATGTGGGAAAAACTTCCAGCCTTTGATCAGTCACAGGAATATTTTCCAGGAAAGGAACAATAAGCTGATAGAAACGTACCATTCAGCCTGAACAGCAGCAGAAAATGTGTCAAGTATGTGTGATTATGGAGTCAGGACACACCGTCTCACCCCGTCTCACCCTGCCCTCTGAGCTCCTGCTTTCCTGAATGATTTCTAAGACTTTAAATACATTAGGTAGAAACCTGTGTACCTATTTCATGCTGATACTCAGGTCATTTTAAATGAATGAAAACTGCAGGTTTTGCCAGAAACAAAAAGTGAAAGCATGTCTAAAACCATCAGAAATATTAAAAACACACACTTATCATATGTACAAGTAAAACTTTGACCTCCAAAATGAAACTGAGGCACTGGCATTTTGGCACATTTTAAGCTGAAGTTCTAAATACTTAGGTCCAGATTATAATAACTGAGCTTCTGGTTAAAAATGTTCACATCCTAAACTGAATGATATGGCTAGAAGTATTTGGACACCTCCACACACCACCTACAGCAGCTTTTCTGACCTCAAATCCTAAATCCACAGGAGTTGGTCCCTTTGCAGCTAGAACAGCTTCCACTGTCCTGGGAAGGCTTTCTACAACATGTTGGAGTGTCTGTGGAAATTTTTGCCTATTTGTGACATCAGACACTGATGATGTTCAGAGAGCTCTTCAGAACCACCCATTCTTTCACTAATGTTTGTAAAGGCAGACTGCATGGCTAGCTGCTGGCTTTTATACAGCTGTGGTAATGGGACTGATTCAAACACCTGGATTCAATCATTACAAGCTCTGTCCCAATACTTTTGGACATGGTGTATTAAAATCATGGAATAGACTAAATGCTGATCACACATTGTGCTGTTAAATGGATGTTCCTCATCAGTGTGCTCTCAGTAACCCAGAAAGACCGAGTGAAAGCAGATTTTGTGTCGGGTATGAAAGTATTCAGAGGCTGCTCTGGCTTTGGGGTAAATCTCTGCAGGCTCGGTTTAGCACAGTCTCCCTGCAGAACCTCTCAGGTTGGATGGACTCATCCCACTCCACCCGGGGCAGATCACCGGTCTATCGCAGGGCTAACTGGTCTGGAAACACCGTCAGAGCTTAACATCTATCGACCAGGTGCCCTCACATCACTCAGACCAGTCTTGGCCCACCTTAGGATGCAGGAGAAAACACCTCTCCACCTTCTGCAATCATCTACATGCTGCCAAGAGCTCATGCCCGTCTAGACAGTAACTGCTGCACTGCGAGGATCACCTTTTCTGACTCCTCAAAAATCCAGCTGCTGCTCCTGATGGAGAAGCTGCAGGAAATGCCAGTAAACACATCCACCATCCCCTCCTTTCCTGTTCACTCAGACCTTCAGTCCAACTCCAGGTCATCCCACCACAGAGATACTCTGACCACTCTGCAGTGGTTGGAACTATCAGTGATGAGCAGGTGGAGCAGGATGGAGCTCTAGGAGAAAACATCTGTTTCTGAATGTGACTGAGACCAGAGAGATGGCAATGGACTTCAGAGGAAAGAGGACAGCTACACGGCCCCTGCTGGAGGAGTACAAGCACCTGGGCGTCCACAGGGACTACAGGCTGAACTGGAGGAGCAACACAGAGACTGGGTACAAGAAGGGGTTAAATACATCTCTTCACACCAGTAACCACACTGAGTACTGAAAGCCACCGCGTGTAACAGCCCCAGCTCCGAGGACCTCTGAGGCTGGTGGAGGGACGGCTGGGCCGCGGTCAGATAGTCAAATCAGCTGGATTAGAGTCAAAGAAAACACTGCTAAAGAATCCAGCAGAGGAAGGGCGGGACAACCCAACCAGGAAATATATGAGCCAATCAGGTTGCTGCAACAGTCTGAGCTGTGAGGTGTCAGACGTGTCTGCTCTCCGTCTCTGAAATGATGAAAGGGGACTGGAGTCCTCATTTTCCATAATCTATACACTCACTGGCCTCTTCATTAGGTACGTGTGCTCATTAACGCCAATCTCATGACAGCAGCTCAGTGCATGATGAAGACGACCTGCTGAAGTGCAAACTGAGCATCAGGATGATGAAGAAAGGTGGTTTAAATGACCCTGAACGTGGCATGGTTGTTGGTCTGAGTGTCTGATAAACTGCTGATCTGCTGGGATTTTAACACACAACCATCTGTAGGGTTCACAGAGAATGGTCTGAAGAAGAGGACAGTCCCAGTGAGCAGAAGAATTAAAAGTGGGTGCAACCTGGTACTAGCAAGGTGTACCTAATTAAGTGGCCAGTGAGCGTATACGAGCTGATTTAGTGCAGCGTTACGTCAGTGCTCTGGTGGGAGGAGCCAGAGATGTTGATGCAGCTGTGCTGTGCGCGTGCAGTGGGAGGATATATACGCACCTCATTTCCGCTGAAGGGTTTTTATCGGGTTGTCGGCGATTTTGTGTGACTAGTTTTTCCGCCCCTTTGAAAAGTGAAATTGAATTGATTTGTTTAGAGAGGAGCTTCACAGCAACACAGGCGCCACCAAAGTCCTTCTAGTAATAAACCTGAGCTGTATTACAAACTGCATTTCTGGAGACGTTGGGATGTTTTTCAAAATGCAATAAATCTGAAATGTTTCTCCACACGAACCTTTTTTAAACGACAAAAGTCTAGTGCAGAATCTGACAGCCGCAACACACTCTGTAAAAGTTTGAACAGCTGAAAAAAGTGCTCAGAATATTCCAGTAACGCCAGTTTGGAAGCGTC
>VUQH01044138.1:0-11410 GCA_015106775.1 Etroplus canarensis | reverse complement strand
TGTAGAAAAATAAAAAAGTACTTCAAGAAATTTTGAATTGAGGATAATGTTTAAAATACACACAGAAAAGTGCGAGAGAGAGAGAGAGAGAGAGAGAGAGAGATGTTATATAGCCATTGTAAATTAAGCAAAAAATATCTTGAGGAAAGGAAAATAAACGCAATGCCAAGGAGAGTTGCTACTTCCAACTGACGTCACTCCAAGTTCCTAATTTTAGCCTTTAATCTTCTCATCACATTCCCCTGGTATGAATGTTAACTGACTTCAATACTTCCTAAAACCCTATTGAAAAGAAGGCAGCTGGTTCCTAGAGATGAAAAATAAAATATTTCCTTTGACTTCCATTTGTTTTTAGTTGAGAGTGACCACCAAAGCATGTAAATGCATATTCATAAACACACACACACACACACACACACACACACACACACACACTGTATGCATAGTATTTGCACTGACAATAGACAAGAGAGATAATGAGGAAATAATGATCATAATTAGCATGAGGTTCTGTGTCATTAGGGGTGTAATTGATCTCACAGTTATCTACCTGGGAGGCTAATAAGTATGCACATTGACCTTAACTCACTTTGCCAAAATCTTAACAGGAAAAGCATTCATAATGCACGCTGAGGGTTTTGTTTGCTTCCCTCCTTGACCTTCCACTCCCTCTTTTCATTCAAGGCGACCTTGAATTTTGAAACAGTAGAATCTAAACCTCAATAATTGCCTTCAAATGCAACTTTTTAAAATAATTCTATAACATTTCTTTTAAAGGATCTGGTGAATGTTTTACTCAATAGCATTATTGTGGCTTTTTTCTTTCTTTTTTGTTTAAACTTACTTTTTGTTCTTAGTGTGTTTTAAACATTTCTGAGAGACTGAATGTAAAATTAATGTTTTTGTTTGAAGGAAACTCAGTATGTCAGAGTTCATTGGCAGTAGCACTAATGCTACTAATGTGAATCGACTAGATTGATATCTCTCAACTATAAATTGGGTCTGTCCAGTGTTTAACCAGACAATGCTAATTTTGGAATGTGACTGATTTACCTTTAGTCTTTTGGGAGAAATGTGCATTTGTTTTAGTCAACAAAAATAACAAAAATACTTAGTCTACTTTTGTTCCATATTTAAATGAAACTAATAGTAAATGTTCATCCACAGTACTTTATATTAGCTTTATTACAGTGATATTATATTACATGTTTCTAAATGTCAGTGTGTTGGCTGCATGTTCACAGTTTGTCAATGTTTTTTCCTACTTATTCTCATGGACAATTTAATTAATTAACCTTGTTTTTTTTGTAGAACTGGAGAGTTCAATTAACAGTACACATAGAAACATAATGTTACTTCTAACAAATACGTCTCCTCAAACTTCTACTTATCTGGAGCTGCAGATGCTGTAGATCACTAAGGATCAGATTTACCAACCAGGGTAAATCAGAGTATGGTACCAATGTGAGTGGAAGGATCTACTTACAATGTGCTAACTTACAAACAAAGACAGAGCCAGTTCCTTTCAATAATGACATGCATTCTATCAAGAGCAGTACAAACAAATTAATTCAATTCAATTTTAATTATATAGCACCAATTCACAACAAAAGTCACCTCAAGCTGCTTCACACTGTAAGATAAAGACCCTACAGTATTAAAGAGAAAACCCCAATAATCAGACTATCACCTATGAGCAAGCACGTGGTGACTGTGGGAAGGAAGACTTCCCTTTTAACAGGAAGAGACCTCTGGCAGAACCAGGCTCAGGGAGGGGCAGCCATCTGCCTCGAACAGTTGGGGGTGGAAGGACAGAGAATAGAGAAAGAAGAGCAAGGAGAGACACAGACTATGGGAGGGAGAAGACAACATTTAATGACATGCAGTAGTACTAAATAAATGCACAGGGAGTGAAAAGTGGTGGGTGGAGAAGAAATGCCCGGCACATCATAAAAAGCCCCCCAGTAGCCTAAATCTATTGCAGCATAACTAAGCCCTAACTATAGGCTTTATCAAAAAGGAAAGTTTGAAGCCTGATCTTAAATGTAGAGAGGGTGTCTGCTTTCCAAACACAAACTGGGAGCTGGTTCCATAGGAGAGGGGCCTGATAAAGTAGCTGAAGGCTCTGCCTCCAATTCTACTTTTAAAAACTTTAGGAACCACAAGTAGACCTGCACTCTGAGAGTGAAGTGTTCTATTGGGAAAATATGGTACAATGAAGTCTTTAAGATAGGATGGGGCCTGATTGTTCAAGACTTTGTATGTGAGTAAAAGGACTGTTAATTAAATTCTGGATTTAATGTCAAAGAAGAGAAGCCAATATAGGGGAAATATGAGTTACAGATGTGTTCCTCTTTGGGAACAACGTGGCAAATTCAGATAGCTAAGAGGCGGCTGAAGGAGAATTGACATGTTTTTTATATGAAGGTAAATTCTTCTGTTAGAAGTTACAGTGAACTATGTGGGAGGTCCTGTAGTTTGAGACAGCCATTCTTTCCATAAATCTGACAGTTCAGTCTTTTCTGACTGCTGAGAAAAGACGTCAGACATTTTTTCTTGTTTACCATTGTCTGTGTATAAGTGTGACTACAACACTACAAACTAATCTGCTCACTTTAACAAATAACTTGGATACCTGTAAAATGAGATGCATCAGTTTATACGTCTTCCAACAGGGTTTTCCTTTTACGGCCAATGCTCAGTTAATTTGTATCTCTTTCATCAAAATAACAGCATCAGTGATGACCAGGAATATGTCAGGCTTGGCTATAAGCACACATGGTGAGGACTCAGTGAGGAGTGACAGGACACAGCCAAAGCTTAGGTACTGTGTTCACAGCTTTGAGCCATCCACCCATGCAAATCGCGCACTCATTCTGACAACTTCACCTCCTCTCATTCAAAATAAATGAGCGCCTTGAGCAGTAACTATCACTACCACATCGGGAGCAAAATACAACATGATCTTTTTTTGGCATAAAATTCAGCACAATTTGCAGAAAATTGCATTCTGCAAATCTTAGTAAATCACATTTGTATTTTTTGTAAAATACTCTGCTCCAGGAATTCTGTTCTCTGAAAAGAAAACTGCAGTGAATACGTGTGCAATAAGGCCAACCACAAAAATAACCCTGTCCTGGCCTTTCAGTGGCAAACGTGACACTGCGCCTCTTTAGTAAATGTAAACAGTTGCTTTTTAATGCCAAAGACGGTTTTGGTCTGACACAGGCTTTTAGTAAATCTGGCAAAAGCTAGTAAGAAAAAAAAGATTACTGTGTTTTTCCAATTGTAGGTTTTGAATATTTTTAATTGGTTTTTATATGGTAAAGATATATATATTAAGGTGTCTTTGACGCACCAATTTTTTTCATTTAGTCTCCAACTGCCCTAACCTTATTAGCATAATTTGTTCATGAGACTATAAATCACTTGGACTGCTAAAGATTCCCTGACAAGTTTAAAGACAGTATGGGAGTGTGCCTTTGCATGCCAGTGTGAGTGCTGTGAGCTTTCTGCAGTTGTTTGACCTTGTAGCGTGCTATACCTCATGCCTTTTGTGGAGCGATTTTGGAAGTTTTGCAGTAGCTGCGGGAGGCCCAGCATGGCTTCAAACATCACAGCCAGGGAGCCCAGAGTCTCTACAAACACTAAAGAATCCAGCAGCAGCAGGGTGATGACTGCGCAGAGGATGGTGAAGCCGAAGCAGAAGAGGAGATAGTCCTCAAACGCGCTCCACTTCCAGAAGTACTGAAAGTTCAGGTCTAGATATGGGGGGAATACAAATGCAGACAAAAAACATTTTACTGTAATCAATGCTTTTTTACAGGAGTATTTACAGTCAAAAATACAATACATGGATAACAGGAGGAGGAGAAATAAAAGCAAAAGTCATGGGAAATGAGTCTGGGAAATAGTTAAGAACACTAAATAGACCAAAGAGCTGCGTGGGATTACAAAACAAAGATTCAAAGTAAGTCGGAGGATCTGTGTGTAGTGCCAAAGGCTGACAACATGCTTCCAGTATGCAAGGATGAGAACAAAAGAGTGATCGAGACAGGTAAGGATTGAAAGCACTATAGGGCAATATAATGCAAAAAAGAAGGCAGGAGGAAAGTGCAGGAATGACGACATTTCATTAAGGGATGCATAGAAATTCTGCAAAGACGGCACTCTTAAATCAATACTGAGCACATGCATAAGTGAACAAAGAAAAATTAGACACTCAAAAGCTTTAACATTTCTATTACTTTGGAACAAGCTGGCCTTTGGCAAGGCCAGGCTATACATTTAAGTTTATTATCTTTAAACCTTTTCACTGACATAACCCTATTTATCATGTGGGCCTTTACAATTCAGAGAGAAACAGGAAGACCAAAGCTTTTGTTAGTTCACCCAAACATCTGACTAAAAAAATTCAGAGTGTGACTCTGAAATAGAATTGAGCAAACACGTGAATAGTCACACGGCAGTCTAACCACCCATTTCTGTCCTGCCATCTTCAGTAACAGTAAGTACCTCACATGGTTCAAAAGGAAATCTTGTGAGCTGGAACATTAGGCTCACTGCATCTAAGTTCCCATCACCATCAGCCATCTTCTCAATGGACCATTATATGAGATGATGGAGAATCTCTCATTGCTTATGTATGACCATTGAGCTGTGGAAAACTGGCTGACATCAGCTAAAGGGGATTGATTGCTAAATAAGAACACATTAGTTAGTGAGGTGACTGGAGCGTGATGCATGCTGTGAAGCACCTGACTTCTCCATGTGAGGCAGATACTTTTCATTCTTCCAACTACACAGGCTCCACCTTTGTGAGCAAAAGTACAAACACTTGTATGTATGTGTGGGTGTTTGAAATCATATACAGTCAAAAGACATCAAATGTAAGCAGCAGGTGAAAAGTAAAGTGATCTGGGGCTGAAAAAAGTTTTTATTGTCAATTTAAAAAGCAATCACTTTTTCTGATTAACTGCAGTATTAAAAAAGCGCCAATGTCTGCTGGTGTTTTAGGTCAATATCATGTTATATAAAGTTTGATTCCATTTGGGGACTTTTCTTGCATTGTTTCAGTTACATATTCTGTCCTCATCTCTACTGTGAACTACTGGAGGAACTGAAAACAATTTTTAAAAAGAAGCTGGGAAATTATGAAGATAACTCCCAATTACCCATATGTCAATTGTCTTCAAATTGCATTTTTGTATCTAAAACCCCTGAGAAATTACATTCAAACTGACACAAACGAAAGAAATGCGGGAATAAAATTGTTTTTTGTCAATTAAATATTTTTTAAAAAAATCTACGTATCTGTTAAGAACTAATTAATCAGGATGTGAACTTGGGGTGGAATCATTAATTTAACATGCTGTCCACTGCTAAATTTTTACATCATGCAAAAATGAATCTAGTCAGTTCAGTTTCATTTCTGCAGCCAAATATCACAGCATACACCCTCCTTCCTACAGACTATATATAGGCTATAAATAAACTAAAAAAAACACTCCACAAAAAATATTTAATATGGAAAAAACAGAAGAAACCTAAAGAAGAGCAACAGGAAAGGGATCCTGCTATCTTGATTTAGTATTACCTTAGTTTAAATGCCTAGATGCCAAGAACTCAGCCAGTACGCCTCCACCTTAGATGTGACCCTGTGTAACCTTGACCTTTGACCTCGCAATCTTGTAAATGTTATGAGATCTTCCACTTATCATAGGTATTAACGCCACAAAGTTAGGTAAAGATCCACCAAGCAAGCAAGCTCCTGTAATGGTAACAAGATTTGTAACAGACGAATGGACAGACAACCTGATAACATAATGCCTTCACAGTGGAGACATAAATGTTTTACGGGCACATCACAGATGCACAAGTGTAAATGTCAGACTGAGACTTCTAGGGAGTTATCTGAGAATAACAGCAATGCTGGTCAGCCTCAAACTTTGAGATGTATACCCCTTTGCATCACTGTTAATTTAACTGCAATGCTCTCCCAAGACATGCAGCAGTTCATTTCTCTGTCTCACTGGAAGCAAAACATTTCCAGTTTTTAATACTTCTCTGTCAGAATAGGGACTTTTTCATTTATATCATTCCTCACGATGCATACATGTGGTCACTGAGAATGCGCGCGCACACACATCAAACACATGGCTGGGACATTTTTGATTCCGCTCCAGTAAGATGCATCTGCTGTTGCATGTGGGAACAGACAGAATGAGACATCTCGCAACAAATACAGCATGGCGTTTTCGTGGCAAACAACAGATGTGATTAATGGCTTTATTACAGAGAGCCACAAAAGACACATCACCCACATCTGAGACACACACACATGCTTCTCAGCTGTCTTACACACATATTATGAGAAAAATATCACCTCCTTGACAGACTTATGTCTATCATCACAAACTATGACATGGACAGATTCCGAGAGCTTGAGGCAGAAAGCACACTTCAGCTCTTGATAAGCTATTCACAAGCCCCTCTTCCTCAAAACATCAAACCTGATTTTCAGGTAAAATATAACCGTATATTATTGCAAAGCAGAGAATTACATTTGACACCTTTAATTCTAAGTCCTGTAAGCCCATATCTTCGACTTTGTCAACTGGTCTGCGACAGTTCTGACATTTCTCATGAATAATATTATTCAGGAAGGATCTAATGTTGCACCACATAATTATGGTTCAATTATTTCAATCACATTTGTGGTTGCGTTGGATCCATTTGAGCCCATCTCCCTATTAGACTTAACTAAGCTGAAACCTCTAATGTGCAGCTAATACACCCTTGCCTCTGTAACTATAAATGGACTGTACTGGTAGTTATATTGCGCTTTTCTCCTCTAACTTTTTACTACAAGCCTCAGTCACTCGATCACACACACGTTCACACTTGTGTCTCATTCCATGCCTTTAAGCGCATTTAACTATTGCACACATTCACACTCCGATGGATGCATCAGGGGTTCAACATCTTGCCCAAGGATGCATTGGCATGTGAGCTGGAGGAGCCAGGCATCAAACCACCAACCTTCTGATTAGAAGATGACCGGCTTTACCTCCTGAGCCACAGCCATCCCATTTACAGCATGAATTAAATACTTGTTTGGTTCCAACTTAATTTAAACAGTTTATGCTCTCCTAATGAAGACTAATCCAGACACTAAAGACCCCAGATTTTAGATCCAAGCTCTATCCTTCATTTTCTGCCTAAAATAAAGAAAGCCGTCTTCAAAGCAACCTTGCAGTGATTTTAAATCATGATAGCAATTGTGATTTTTTTCAGTCTGGCTTGATTTCACATCACAGTATGGGCTCTGCAGTTTACAAATTTGTTATGGCTCTTTAACTCTTAAGTAATTCTTGTCACTCTGCTGTCTGTATATTGCTTGATCTCAGGCTTGGATCCTATTTAGTGGCCCATGTGATTCTGAGCAGATGGATTCCTTTCAGTAAGCATTAGAGATCTCAAGAATCTGTTTTGAGTCCAGTTCTGTTTTCACTATATGCCACCTCTTGGGTCTATAATTAAAGAAATAGTAACATTAAACTGTAATAATCACTCAGATATATGTACTTAAAGCTGAAACCCAGGACTGACGCTTGTGTAATAACCATAAGTTGTTTGGCTCTCAAAAAAGTTTCTCAGCCTTGATGAAAATAAAACTCGGGTTTTGTTAATTAATCCTTCTGATGATCAGGAAGGGCCATTTGCTAAAAATATTTTTAGCCTCAGTTCTTTGGCACCATATTGTAAAACACATGTAAAGAATTTCTGTGTTGTTATTTAAATTAGACATGCAGGTCAAATCTGTTTTCAAAGACTAAGCTTCAACTGTAGATTTCTCTTAATGGTCTCAAGAGAGAAACTCATACTTTTATCAGGTCCAGACTGAACTGTTGATATTTGGTTTGAGCTGAAATATCCAAGTCACTATTATCCCATTTCGAGTTCATTAAAAATACTGTAACAAGACTCCTGACAGAAACTTGGAACAGCCTTCCTCTTCAGTTTAGGTCTTCGACCTCAGTAACAGTCTTCAAATCCCGACTACAAATACTGTAACTTTTTAGAGGCCTATCTTAGAGGATTATCTTTTCATGTGCAATATTACGGCCCCTGTCATCAGGAAATGTGGTCTTCCTTTTTTTAAAATTGGCTTAAGTTGTGGTTTAAATTACTTTTTTAACAGCTTGACTCATTTTAACTGGTTTGTCTGATTTTGTGCAGAAATTTGGTCAAAGTTTGTTGTGCTTCAATGCACTACATAAATAAACGGACCAGACTAAAGACATTCAGCCGCTGGCGCCTGGCAGAGGGAGGCTGAAGTGCCTGGAGAGGCTGCCTTTTATATCAGGAACTTAAAAGCTGCTTTTATTTTCTTTTGAGAAGAAGGCCAAGGTGGTGAAGTATCAAGATGCTGACATCAGCAACAACGAGAGTAGTCAGTGTGTAGCACTTCTTTCTAAGCCTCTAACATATTCAATTTTCAGTTTTTCAGCAGAGCTTATCCTTGACGCATTCTCTTCTGCTTATCGGGGGCACACACACCCCAAGATGCCGAAAACACTCTTCTCTTGTTCTCCTACTGAGCAATGCAGTCTATTTTCATACATAAAGCAAAACACTAACTTCCCTTTTTTATTCCTGCTCCCTCTCTCTCCTACTTATCTATCCATCCATCCATTAATCCAACTTTTCTTAACCACTTGAAGAGCCTTTAGTATTTTAATAATCAAAGAGCTACCATCATGAGAGGATGCTGTCATTTATGGAGCCACCTCTATCATCCTCTTGTATTTTTTTCTAACCAGCTTACCTTTTCCCTCACTTCAGTCCTTTTTTCACAAACCTCACTAACTTCACCCACACTTTCATGGCAGCTGTCCTGTGCATACAGGATGGGACATGTGACATGGTCTTCCTCAAAGAGCATCCACCTGTCTAGTGTATGTCAAGTCCAGGGGCACACTTCAAAAAGCCCAGAGACTCCCAAGTGCTAGGAGATGGAAAGGCACTGTTCCTTGACACAGAATCTTTTTTTACCAACAGTCATTGGAGATAAAACAGTTCAATTACTGAAAGGGCCAAGAAAGCAGCTTCAAAGATGTCAGTACCTGTGTATGATATTAATCAGGAAAGGTGTGAAGTTGTGGGCAATTATTGTCAGTGTGTGTATATACGTGTGTTTGGAATTGTGAGAGTCTTAAGTGGGTGGAGGTAGGGGACAGAAGTTAGATATTATTTCAACTACAGTTTTATGCAAGCTGCACAGGGGTTGGAAAAGATGATAAGAGATGTACGACTGTATAGAGAAATGTAGAAAGTAATTGAGTCAAGGGGAGTCAGCCAGGGAGTCCTGAGTCAGTCAAGGAGAAGTATAGTACAGAAGCTAAACTAATTTCCCATCAGGCTTAGCAGGGAGAGAGTGCAGTGTGGAACTGGAAGTAGTGACTGAGACAGAGACGAGAATTGACAGTGACGGCTAGAGAGCTTTGAGATGTGCTGACTCAGCACTGTCAATCTGCAGAAGGAACGACTTAGCTCTGTGGTGTCTGCTCTGTGTATTTTAAGATGTGTGAAAGTTGCTGTTTGACATCTCTTGTACGCTGTCTGTTCAGTGCTCGGCTCACTGGCCTAATCTGTTGATAGATGTGGCTTCTTTTGGGACATGCTGGGTGAAATGAACTTTTGAGATTATTGTAATGGGTAAAAACTGTTATGTCTCTTTACATTTCTCCACAGATTGGGCAGACAATACAAGCAACTAACTTCCTAACCATTTCCTAATCCAGAATCTGTGGTCAATGGCCATGTCACAGAATCTATGAACCAAGCCTGCAAACTGCTTTTGCTTTTTCAGCCCATGAACACAGATCCGTGGAGTATTGACAGCACAGACACACCACAAAAAATACCTGCTTGACAGGGTTTAATGGGGACACCACAGGAGCCCTGCAATCATTTGGATGGGCAGAAAATCACTCAACCATTCGGAACTCTTTCTCTCCAACAGACTGAAAACCACAAAAAGGCAGGGTGGGGTCTTGTTTTCCTCATTTTCACAGCTTGGTTCACCAGCTGAACAGGTCTGAGGGAAGACATACAGGAAAGGGTCCACTGCTACTCCCTCTTTCTCTGCCAGCTCTCTGAATAATGCAAAAGCTTCAAAAATAATGTCCACCCATTAAGATACAGTGGAAATATAATACACACAGCCTCTCTCACACACATACAGGGAAATAAATAAACAAACTGCCTTTCCAGTGGATTTACTCTCTTCAACAAGTTTAAATTTTACTTGGAGATGGATGAACTTTATTACACAACAGCCTTCTGTGGTAAAACTTTTGGTATACTGAGTCAAATATGAGTAATGCCAAATGAGCTGAAGACAGTGGATTACAAAATCTACTTAATATTCTTTTCTAGTAGGGCACAGAACAATGCAGTCAAAAAAGGTGAAGTAATAAAAGTGAAATAAAAAAGCAAACAATGATTACAAGAATTTGTAAAGATTTTAGAAATGACAAGTAATCTTTCATATTTGCATTACCATGCAAAAGTCTTGAGCCACCCCTCATTTCTCTATGTTTTGTTTCCAAGGAGCCAGACTTTCTCGTAATTTTTGAAATTGGTCTGAAGCAATTGTTCTCTGGGCTTTCTGAAGGTCTTTCAGTGTTTTTCTTTGGACATTGACTGCTTTTTCACACATTTTCAGTCCAGTCCCTGTACCTGACCATTTTCAGAGGAAAGTTATTTTGTTTAAGGCACTTAACAGTGACCTATGGATCATTCAAGGATAAAAAGGGACCCAATTTAAGAAATAAATCTGTGTTGTGTCTACACATAACAGATTACCGGATAAGAACCAGTTTTAAGTTGTATCTCTAGGCACTTTTTTTCTAGCAGCCTGTTGCAAAAATACATTATTTATTCACATTTCTTAAGTTGCATCAATGAAAAATGCCATTTAACAGCCATAAAACAATATTTTTGAACAAAAGGTTATTCCCAAGAAGCATTAGCCAAAAATGTGGCATATCTTGGCAAGATCTGTAGTGTGTCCCTAAAGTTTTTGAGGAAACTAGACAAGTGGAGAACAAAAGAAGAAGAGAAAATGAACAGCATCTGAAAGTCATGTCCCTAAGAAAAAGAAAAAAAGATCCAGAAAAGACCTGACACACGACCTGAGAGATGCATCTGGCCCTTCAGTTGATCACCAAAGCCCCATCAGAAATGGGTCTCTGTGGGAGGGTGGCTGTCAAAAAGCCATTCTTAAAGAAGGGAAACAAGGAGGGAAGGTTGAGGAATGCAAAATTACACAAGAAGACAACTGAAAATTTACAATTTTTGGTTCAAATTGTCATTGATATACAAAGGAACGCTTTTTAATCAG
>VUQH01044135.1:41800-56147 GCA_015106775.1 Etroplus canarensis | reverse complement strand
ACAGTAGATACATATCATGAAGATGCATGCCATCCTCATGGGTATGGTCCCATACAGTACAGTGAATCTGATTTACGCACACACACACACACACACACACACACACACACACACACACACACACACACACACACACACACACACACGCAGACTCAGAGTCTACCTTAAATTCTAGTTTAGTCTCCAATAGTTGAATATCAAGTTTTGTACGACGCCTTTTCAGCAGACTGGCTGGGTATGTGCCTCAGCAGTGAGTTATGTTTCATCATCAGCCTAATATTGGATGCGTTTCAATGTAGTAGTTGTTGTATTGAACACTGCTTATATTGTATATTCCCAGGGGGCAATCAAACTAAAATTTGTGAGCCTCAACATTTTACTTTGCTGAGCCTTTTTCCCAAGATGCACTGACAGCAACAGCAGCAACAATTTTGAAGTCTGCATTAGTTAAGTTGCCAGGCAACAATGCAGTGAAATGGGTTTGTGCAGTCGTGCTTCCGTAACCAAATGCATTTTCTTTTTCACATTACCTTATTAATATGCAAATAATTACAAAGACCAGAAGTAGCTTCTTTAGTCTTAACTAAAGGTATTAGTAGTTGTGACTGAAGCAGTAGTAACAGTAAAAGCATTTGCTTTATATCGTGTGTCATCTCATTCCTATGACACTGAGTCACACTCAGGTAGCCCTGGTGATTACATCTCTAAGCTCTGAGAGAGGAGCCCATATCCCTTTACTCTGCCTCATTGGCCAATGAGAACAGAGAGCTTCCCTCTGAAGACTGCAGCTCGTCGCACAACAAGAGGATAAAGACCTAAAACTGCCAAAATTTCAGGCAGAGACATTAATTAATTTAATTTCTTGTAGGTTCTTTAGGAAACTGACCATCTTGATACTTTGTTAGCTGGTAGGCTGATTGTTCCTGACCAACTGATTTTTGCATCCCAAATGATGTACTTGAGGAATCTTGCTGTATTATTGACTTCTCCTAAATCACTTCTTACAAATGATTTGCTTTTTTCCTTATTATTTTTTCTTTAAGCTTGCTTTAACTCCCTCTTAATTTTGTCTTGCTTTATTTAGCCTTACTTTAGCTTTTCTGTCAAAAAACGCTGATAAATCATGAAACTATATGAACCAAACTAGTGGGCCACACCTCTTAATTATTGACTTCAGTCCTATTGTCACAGGGGCAAAATGTCAAATATGTAGTCACACAGTCTGCCTTTACAATCAAATGTGAAAAAATGAGTTGTTCTAAAGAGCTTACTGAATTTGAGCATGGTACTTTTAACAGGATGCCACCATTGCACCAAGTCGGTTTGTGAAATTTCTTTCCTCCTAGATATTCCACGATTATCTGTAAGTGATATTATTGCAAAATGGTAGCATCTAGGAACCACAGCAACTCAGCCAGAAAGTGACGGTTACAGTTACAAAGCAGGGTCTCCTTCGTGGCATCGATGTCCGTGGCCAAGAAGCTGCATGCAAGCCTTACATCACCAAGCACAATGCCAAGTGTTGGATGGAGTACTGTAAAGCACATTGCCACTGGACTCTGGAGCAGTGAAAATGTGCTCTGTGGAGTGATGAATCACGTTTCTCTATCTGGCAGTCTGATAGATGAGTCTGGGTTTGGCAAATACAAAAGTTTGGCAGAGGAGGCATAACACTATGGGGTTGTATTTCTGGAAATAAGTGAAGAGAAATCTTAGTACTTCAGCTTACCAAGACATTTTGGATAATTCTATGGTCCCAACTTAGTGGGAACAGTTTGGAGATGGCCTTTTTCTGTTCCAGCATAACTGTGCCCCAGTGCACAAAACAAGGTTCATAAAGGCAGGGGTAGATGGGTTTTGTGTGGAAGAACTTGACTGGCCCGCACAGAGCCCTGACTAGAATAAATATTGCAAGCCAGGCCCTCTCATCCAACATTAGTGTATAACCTCGCAAATGCTCTTTTGGATGACTGGGCAAAAATTCCCACAGACATACCCCAAAAACTTTTAGAAAACCTTCCCAGAAGTGTGGAAGATGTTATAGCTGCAAAAAAGAGAGAGAGGGGAGATGGATGGATAGAATGTGTAGGGGGCCCAACTCTTTGTTCCATACAGTATCATTTTGACTTGTGGTAATTAGTGCAAATTCATGCCATACTATGATTTTACAGTAAGTATTAAAATAAAATGGTCATATGTTTTTATTTCCTGTTTTAAAAAACAGCACGAGTGAGCTAGAGCACAAGGTGCCAATGAGGTGGTACGGTGCTAGTAGAAGGGCATTAACACAGGACGAACTATTCCATGAAATTAAATGTAAACAGACCCCTGTGCCTCTTGATTTCCTATGTTGTCTAGGTTTCATTAATGATACACGCAAACAGGTCAATGTCTAGTGTCATGTCATAAAGAGTGATAAAGCATCAAATACTTTTACTATAGAGAAACTAGTGTCTAGGTTGAGTGGGTAAACATTTCTGTTCATTGTTATTCTGAGATATATCTCAGTAAAAGCAGCAGGAAAAGAAATGACTGTCAGAAGGGGTTCACCATAAGCTTCAAAACAGCACACTGTTCACTTCTGACTTATCTGGGCTTTAAAAAAATGCCACCACCACTTTAAACTATATTTTTTCTCTGTCAGAATATTGTACTTGCCTCATCTAACAGCAGGTCACATAAAATAATTGGGAGTCTATCCTATTTGTGTGGACAAAAAAGGCAACTCCTGGGTGTACTTTGAAATCCCCTGAACACATCACCCTGAATAAAATGGCATACAGTTCATCAATAGTTGCCTTGTATATAGTATCCTGTCAAAGTAGCTGTCAGTGTATTGTGAGCACTCAGTGTTGGAGCCGACTCTACTGTAACGTTACCTCTCCCCTCACTTTGTTCACTTTTCTGTCTGTACTCCCTGTATACTCAGTAAAACTAATAAAATATACAGAGAGGGCAGTCATCTAGTTGTGCCTAAAAGATAACAAATAGAAAAAAAAATACATAATTCAGATTTTGTATCACGTATGCTTCGATGTTTCTGGCTAGGGTTTTTTCCCCCCTTTGGATTCGCTTGTTTCTCAGACAGGGTGAAAGATACAAGACCAAGAAGGAATGTTAAGTAATATTCAAATATAAATGCAAAGTTGGTAACATGAAACCTAGTGAAGACAGCCCAATACATTTTGTTATCTCGATAAAGTTATAAAGTTGTCAAAACGAATAAACCGTTTTCTGTTTCCTAATTCTTTCCTAACTGCAGTTATGTGCTGTCTCATAAGACATTATTTTTACTATTATGTTAAGCACTGAATCATTAAATCAAACCATGTCGAGGTTTATATCTAAACATTTCCTCCCTCCTAGATATTCCACAGTCAGCTGTAAGCATTATTATTGCGAAGTGGAAGCATTTAAAAACCATAGCAACTGAGTCATGAAGTGGTAAACCACATAAAGTTACAGAGCAGTATAGCTGAGTGCTGATGTGCATAATGCTTAAAGTCACCAAAGCTCTGCTGACTGTAACTGCACAGTTCCAAATCTCCTCTGGCACCAACATCAGCACAAAAAGTATGTGCCAGGAGCTTCATGACAAAGGTTTCCATGGCTGAGCAGCTGCGTGCAACCTTTACAACACCAAGCACAATGCCAAGCATCAGATGGAGGGGTATAAAAGCACAACACCAGTTTACTTTTGAGTAGTAGAAACATGTTCTGTGGAAAAATAAATCATGCTATCCAGCAGTCTGATGGATGAGTCTGGGTTTGGCAAATGCCAAGAGAATGCTATCTACCTGACTGCACTGTGCCAACTGCAAAGTGTGGTGGAGGAGGGATAATGCTTTGGGGTTGTTTCTCTGGGTTTGGCCTGCGTCCCCTAGTTCCAGTGAAGGGAAATCTGAAAGCTTCCGCTTACCAAAACATTTTGGACAAGTCTATGCTTCCAACAGTTTGGGGAAGGCTCTTGTCTGTTTTAGCATGACTGTGCCCCAGTACACAAAGTAAGGTCTAAAAAGGCATGGATGGATGAGTCTGGTGTGGAAGAACTTGACTGGCAAGGACAGACCCCATCAAACACATTTGGGATGAACTAGAATGGAGAGCCAGGCCCTGTTGTCCAACATCAGTGTCAGACCCCACAAATGCTCTTTTAGATGAATGGGCAAAATTCCCACAGACACAACATCTTCAACAAAATATTGTAGAAAGCGTTCCAAGAACAGAAGAATCTGTTATAGCTTCAAAGAAGGGGGCAACTCCATATTAATGCCTATGGATTTAGAATGGGATTTCAAAAAAGCTCCTGTAGGTGTAATGTGCAGATGCCCTAATACATCTGTACATACAGTGTAGCTGAAATAACAAAGAAGTAGTCTGAAAAAATTTTGCTAATTAATTTATCATTTGAGTCTTGGGATTTGCTATGAACTCACCAGCTGTGGTGGACTTTATGTCAGTATTTCTTGAACTTTTGTAGACCAAAGACAAATTGAGATGAGATATGAATCTGAAAGGTTAGTCAATAATGAGAAAAAATATTACTTGCAGCCCTGAACATGGGGATTTTTAATCTTAGACTTACAGGTAACCTTTAGATTTGGCAAGTTTTAACTTCTCATAATTCATGTGTGATCTTTGGTTCAAAATTAAAGTAGAATTTATTTTAGCTAACTGCACAAGACCATGTACTGTCATTTTTTAGAATCCATCATCTGACAGTGTAAGCCAATTGTGGTGATCTTCATAGGTTTGTATTCCTGCTGAGGCCCATATTCAGTTCTTTAAATTATTCATCCAGCCCAATCTTATTCCCAGGGTATCAAATACTACCATTTTATCACAGCTGCTGGCATACACAGGGTACCCTTTGGCATCATTGCTATAATGTGGTTTAGGTATTAGCGCTATGAGTCTTTTCCTGACAGATATTGATGCTTGTAATGGACTACCAGGAGTCATATTTAGACATAGTGGGTAAGCATCATTTTTCAACATACAGAGTTGTGTTGTGAAAGTTCATGTTTTAATGAAAACCACAATCATGTCCTAAACCTAATCAAGTAGTTCTCAAACCTGCTGTTTCAGCCGCCCCGTCCCTAGGTAGGAGCTCTTTCTGATTTTCCCCCTTTTCTATTTCTCTTTGTCCGATTTCAGGAGTGATTTCAGGTGTGCCGGAGGGTCAGGCATGATAATCATCCAATCACCTTCCATTGCTGCAAGCTCATAGACCACTTCTCAACTCCACAACAGCACCAGATTGTAGACTCTGCAATAATATGTTTTGGCCTGCCTGACCCCCGCCCCTGAACCCCTCTAGCTTTAAAAGACTTTCTGTCAGTACTATTCTGGAAACCACCCTGCTCTTGCAACTGCTCTGGATCTCTTGACTCTGGCTCCCCACTTCCCCTCTCTGATCAGCCTGACAGTAACTATCCACTCAGCTCTCCCATACACTGAATGGATTAAGGACTTTAAGACACAGCCTAACATCAATCTTCTTCAATAAAACTCTGAACACCTGCAATCATGTCTTGGTCTGTGTTCTGCATTTCAGTTTAGCTTGGTCTGAACAGTACTTTTTCGTGGCTAAATTAACCCAAGTAGTTTATTGTGCTTAATCTTAAAGAAAGCAAAAAGTGAATAAAAACCAAGCAAAACAAAGTACATAACACAAAGTTCCCAAATGGGACACAAGCTCCAGTCGTCTGGCTGACAAACTTATAATGCAGGCTCCTTAGCTCCATGAACGGTCACCTCTTGGAGTCCAAAAAGACAGCAGTACCACCTGACAGTACATGATGCTGTGGGATGACAATTCGCTGGTTTAACGACAAAATCTCTATTCTAGCAGCTAAGGATTAGGCTCTATTACATTTTAGACAAGAGGGTACTTGGAGAGCATCCTTAATCTTTGATCTGCATCAAAACGTAATAGGTTCCACCTCTCCACCAAGTAAAAGTACAGACAAATGGCAATGTGAGAACCCACTTAACACTGTTTCCTCCTGCAGCAACAGATATTCATTAGATTAAGATGAATGATAGCCATGAAAGAACTTGAAGGGTTTTTTTTTCTGTCAAGAAAATACTCCACAGTAATTGGATGTGATTGTGTGAGTTATTATCATTACTATCCACCTGCACAGGTCTTTGCGGGTGACACAGCCAATCAAAAATCTATCCCATCTCCATGGAAACATGAGTATTTGTCTCCACTGCAATCAGTATTTTAAAGAGGACCGATGTCAATTAGAGCCCAGCGGATGTGAACTAAACACAGCAAACATTCATAAAAGCAGCCTCAACATAGCAGCAAGCCAAGGCCAGGATTCATTCTGTGTCTGCAGCTCTTTGTTGTCTGATCTCCAATTATCAGGTGCATCTGCAACAAAAGATAACTATTATGTTGTTGCTTCAATGGTGAAGCTGGGAAATCGTCTGAAATATCAATCACTAGGGGAAAACAAGTTATGCGCTACCATGTTTAAAGCAATGTTGAAGTGGAAGCGGTGAGATAATGCATCATTCAGATTACCATTATTATTGTTGTTGTTATTGGTGTTAGTGTTGTTTACTTGTGCCTCATATGCTTACATGATGCATAATGGAGTATATCAACCCCATGGCAAAACGGTAATGACTAACCTGCCAAGTCTCAATAATAAATAACTGCCTGAGCAGCGAACACTTCATTTGCCAGGAAAGTGATGTACAATGCTGAGTTGATGCAGCTATGTGCTTGACATGGCATGGCACACACTGACATCCTGTCATCATGGATTAAAATGTCACAGACTGTTATGGGCTTCCACAGACCTTGGTACAAAGTCATCCCCCTGGGGCTACTGCTTTTAACATTTGCTTTTATGCAAAATAGATCAGGACCAGGGACAGCTAGGGAGAAAACTGCAGGCAAAGGACTCGCTGGGACACAAGACAGAGGAACAAACAGGAAACGATCACAGAGTGGAACAGACACGAGTTAGAGGCAGACAGAGAGAGGCAATAATGTTCATTGAAGACAAATATGTTAAGCCAGCCCTAAGGATTTAAAAATGGAAAATAATTAACCAAACATCTGATATTAGTGGCATGCGACTACTGTTGAATTGAAGCCCTACTACCAATTACATTGCAGGTCTTGCCTCTATCACTGTCAAAGAGGAAACCACAAAGCCCCCAACAATTACTTCTCTTACAGATTTGTATCTTTCGTTTCTCTCTGACTGTTGCACTTGAAAGGAACCTATTCATCATGTCAGTATGGCACTTGCTCATTTGTGACCTCACACCTTTGGCACAATCATTCTCTCAGAGTATCTG
Source organism: Etroplus canarensis (assembly GCA_015106775.1). Classification (NCBI taxonomy): domain Eukaryota; kingdom Metazoa; phylum Chordata; class Actinopteri; order Cichliformes; family Cichlidae; genus Etroplus; species Etroplus canarensis. The sequence continues at coordinate 48,821 of VUQH01044135.1, read as the reverse complement.
TCACAGGGATATATTGAAATCTACTGACTGGATGATCAGAGTTCAGTAACAGTGACCACAGACCTTTTGCGGACTTGTATAGACTTTACCTGGCTGCAGTGGTGCATTACTCACAGATATTGTTTCCAGTTTCTTTTAACAGTGGTCAGAGAAATTTAAAAAAAAAAAATTGTTACAGCACCCCCACACCTTCTCCCAATGCAAAAATTTTATCTCTGGCTACCAGTGTATGGTCCACTGTTGCGATTTGCATATGATTTGTATTATGCCGGAAAGTCTCTTTACATATCTGAAATATGTGATAAGAGCAACAAGTGGTGTCTTTTTTTTGCAGTGGGAACATGAACTAGGGTAGAGGAAGTACTCAGATCATTGATATAAGTAAATGTATCAGAACCAAAATGTAAAAATAAACTATTTTACATCAAAGTTGGCTACCTCGGTCCAGAGATACTGTCAGCAAAATGTGTTTACATCTTCAAAGAAAAAATATCCCTCTGTCACTGTTATTTAGTAAGAATTATGCAAGTAGGATTTAATTTGTGTCAATCAGAAGGAAATTTAAAGTACAACGAAAGTTGAGGGATTTCTTTCTTATATGACAAATCCTACTTGTCTGAGTTTCAAGGGAACCAAGTAGGCTGACTATTTTTTTATAGAAATATAGATTTGTGGTATAATTTCTTTGTTTTTTCATTAAGTCCCTCTTAGAAATACCATCTCCTTATTTTAGTCCTACTTTGCCACAAATCTATTCTTAATGATGTTTGGCTGAATGGAGCATCCGGGAAATGTTTCTCCAACACAATTATAAAAGTAGGCAGCCCACGATAGAAGCAACAATCAATTTTCTCGATTCATTCTTCCTAGGTAAATATTATCCTTTAAATGCCACAGTCTCTGCACCAACCCACAAGGTTCAAGCTGACTGCTTCTCAGTTACTGCCTCTCTTTGGTTCTCATTGTTCAGTCAAGTTACAAAGTGCAAGTTACAAAAGTTTTAGCAAGAAGTCGAGTAGTTAAGCAATTCATTGTATATTTCAGTGCTTTAATCTTGTTTCAATGTCAAAGTTCACATCTATACAATTGTGAATTATATCATGTAGGCATCGACCGAGGCCATTTTCCCTGAGGTCAAATCTATTGCAAAGGACAATGGCTCTCTAAGCATTTTACTGCTGAATCGCTTACCCTTTCACAAATCCCATCAGCACTATAGTGGATGTTGTGTTGTCGCTACTGTCATCAGAGGTTTCACACTCTCAATTTTTAAAAAAGAAAGAAAAGAAAAATGAACCACATGCTGGTCAGTACTACAAAAAAAGAACTTAAGCATTGAAGACTCTGCAGAAACACAGATCATACAAAGCGAAACCAATGTGACATGAGTGAATCATACAGCAGCACAAAGTGTTTTGACTTTTAGTTCATTGCCAGGCAGAAACCCATCAACAATTCCCTTTCATTTACTTTCTGTGAATGACATAATGATGTTTATAAAGACACACAAGTCTTCACAGATTAAACAAAATCTTTATAATAACAGTCTTCTACCTGTGGTTTTCATTCAGACTGACTTGTGTATACTTCTTTCAGCAGTGTGCATGCGTGCTTTTACCTTCCATGACATACACCAGTGAGCCTACATCGCCCTCCTTAATGATACAGCTGTCCTTTCCATACTCAACAGGATACATGCAGTCCACGATCTCCTGGATCTGCGACAGCTCCAGATTCTTCATGAAGTCATTGTCCAAGATGGCCTCCTTGATCAGATCCTTGGACCTGGAGGCAAGGTGAAACAATATGAGACTGTCACTGTACAAGCCCTGACTTGTACACACAGAAATTAATGTGACATTGATGTCACTTCACTGCAGAATGACAAAATGAGATACAATAGGTTTCACACACACACACACACACACACACACACACACACACACACACACACACACACAGATCTTGGGCAAAAATGTTGTCAAAAAATATTGTCTAAACTCAAATAAAGTCTGCTGAGCAGTTAAACATGTTTCTTATTTCCAAGGCAATTACATTCTAACATACCCTCAATTCAAAGATGTCAAGGTGAAACCTTTTCCGTCCACCTACAATTCTGGAGGAAGTCAGTAAATAGCAAAATCAATGCCTAATGGAAGCAGATTGTTTCTATGCAGGGGCGTACTTCTGAAAGCCAACTCGACCTTCAGATCAGTTAAATACTTTCTGCATTGACTGTGCTAGCAAAAAAGTGTAACTAAAGGTAAAGCATAATGTGTGTTAACGTGCAATAGTATTTCTCAGATGGGCTGAAAGAAAACAAAGGGAAAATGGAGCGGCAGGTCACATTATGGAAGGGGATCTGACAAATCATCTTTTAAATCTAGGAGCATGCACTCAATACAGCTGATGTACCAACATCACAGGTGAAAGCAAAACCTGAATCCAGAAAAGCAAGCATTAATGTGACTGTCCATTCATCCAGGTCTGGGTCTCAGGGGCAGCAGTCTAAGCAGAGACGTCCTCCCTCTCTACCTCCTACAGCTCATCCAGGGGGACAGCAAAGTGATCACAACCTGGTAGGATATGCCTGAAACACCTTGCCTAGGAGGCACCAAGGAAGCACCCTAGTCAGATGCCGGAACCACCTCAACGGGCTCCTTTCACTGTGAAAGAATGGCTCTAATCTGAGCCCCTTCCATTTCTGTCTCAGATATGTGATTGTCTCAGATAAAATTATGTACTAAGAGAGGTCTGAGGTGGACCAAACGCTTAACAATGAATTAGGATTACTCATTCACTGAAGCATCTTCACAGTTTTATTTGCTCAGTTGCATGTTGTGTAGGTGCTTCTGTGGCAGCTAAATGAATAGGGTTACGTGCCAGGGTTAATCCAGCAAGGAGATCTCTCCTACTGACGAGGGAGGCCAATATCCTAATTCAAAAAAAAGAACACCAAAAGCACACACTATCCCCCTGCTACTAGGATTCAAAGGCACTGGGGAACTGCCTCTTGCCTTTTTGTGCTCAGTGCCCTTTTCAGAAACGGATTTCTTGGTGCATTGTTGATCACCTGGAGAGCTTATAGCTAAAAGGGCAAATAACCTGGAAGGCATTTACGAAGCAGTGCTCCCATAACAAACACGCTTCTCCTCCCCGGTGCCAGCCTGCAGCAAAGTCCTCTACAAGCCACATAACTGCATAAACAAAACTTTAAGCTACAATGTAAACAGTGCCCACATTTGTTTTTCTTTCTTTCAGATTTATGTAGTGAGACCTGCGTGTTTTTTAAACAGCAAGCTTTGCCAAACCCCCTCTGCACAGTCATGTATATGGGGTTATGTTTTATGGATGTTTTAGTTCTTTTCGCGTTGAACTTTTAAGGTCACTTGTGTGCTCCTTCAGTAAATTGAACTGGGACAAGACAGTGTTTCTGTTTCAACTGGCATCTCTCATATGACTGCCAAAACTCTAGAGAGAAGCAGCTACCATGTCTGGTGCGTAAACCCAAATTTCACCTTTCAGCACCTGTGAATTTTATTGCATCCTTCTTGCACCTCCAGCTGAAATATTAACAATGCTGTTATAAATATATATTGTGCTTTTCATGTATAGCCATGGTTACTAAAGTAATCTCTGAAGGCCTGTGTATCCCAGTGAGCTCTGCTTTTCACACTTGCATATAAAACTAAGAAACAATTTCCCCCCGGAGTTAATAAAGTATTCTGATTCTGAGCTAAATCATCAAAGCCCAACATCATTAACTAGCTGTCACATTTTTTGAAAACCCAAATGACTTCTTAAACACACACACACACACACACACACACACACACAGCTGAACAAACTTAATTTCTTATAGATTATTTCAAGGTTATATTTTTTAATTTCTATAAACTCGAAGACATACTAAGTTCCTTTTCCCATATGCCTTCCCATGGCTCTTTCACGATCCCTGTCCCCATACCTCGCATATCTTCTCAAAATGCTAGACAGTTTACAGATATGAGAGAAAACAAAAAAACGGTGGCGAGAGGCTGAGAGGTAACAAGCATCCAAATCCACTGGATTTTCTTAATTAACTTGAACCTTAGATGGAGCCACTCTAACCGAGCAACCTGGCTTAAACATCCTAAACATGCTGCTGTGGGAATTCTAAAAATGGAGGATTGAGATGTTGCACTCTTAATTCCCACCTCACCATCTATGTTCAGATTTGATTCCTTCCTCCTTCAGTTTTTTTTTTCTGCAGAAGATAATTATTTACACCTCTTGTTAAGTTTGAGGGAATACACATCAGCAAAGGTGTGAAGTGCTGAGATGGTGATACTTCATAACAGACTTCATTTTATGACAGCCAGCAGGATTTACACGTAATTAACTAGAGCCATTTTCATGCATAAACTTGGACAATTTTGGGAGAATCAGGACAGGACATCGTCCAGAGATGCCATTTCCCACAGTTAGCATACAACAGGAGATAATCTGCTTGGGATGAGTTTCCGCAGCTAGAAATACTCGGTTGGTTTAGGGGAGGGTGCTGTCTGAGTAGAGCATGCAAGAGGCAGGACATATGGCAGTGATTCCACTGTACTACGACCCAATCTATTGTCACTTAGGGGCAATTGGACAATACATGGCCTTTGTAAGCTGGTAGGGTAAAGACCATTTAATGCCTGATCCAACTGAATCTGACATTTCTATTCATACATGCAATTCTGTCCGTAATGTCTTGAAAAATTCAGGACTGCAGTGCATGTGTGAAAATGGCTCAACAGGAACAAGCTGGAAATCTGTTATTTTCCCAAAGCTGACCTCAAGCCCTCTGGAAATGTGCCTCATTGACCCCGTTTCTGTTATATTTACACCCAGGAGAGTTACAGTCTTTTCAGCCCTGATCGTGACCATCATTGAGCAACATCTTCCAAACTCAACCCTTACGAAAACATCTGCCTTCATCTCCTTTGTGAGAACGATACATTTGCTTTCATCCACTAGTGAAATTTAGGCTGAGCAAGTTCAGCCTTCCTTAAAAGGAGAAAATATGCTCTTTTAGGAGGAAAAAAGAAGAGCAGTGGCAGAAAAGTGGGAGAGGCTAACAGAAATAAAAGTCAGACAGAGGGAGACGGATGGATAACGTATGTGTAAAGAATGCTCTATGGGCCTTGTAAAGAAGATAAAGTGGAGGAGAATGAAAGGAAAATATAAACATTTAGCCAAATCCAACAGACACCATTGTTATATCTGAACAACCAAAGTTATTTTAGCCAAAAATATAAATCAATGAACACATAAAAAATGAAAATTACTAAATCAAAGTGAATGGCTTTCTAGCTAGAGAAAAGTATTAACTTTTCCAAGTTACTTAGGCAAAAATGTCCAACCAGTTAAAAGATAACTATAGTGTTGAAATAATAGGAACAGTGTCCAAACTCACTCCAGTCATTTGCATTCAACACTGTCTATTTTTTTAATTAATTTTTCCATCTACATGCTTATTAGAAGAGTGATATTAGACAAAATGTCATTCTCTACCAAATGAGGAGTGTGAAAAGGCGTGGCAGAAGCTCAGCAGAAAATTGAAGCTGTCATTGAGAGAGGCTTGGTGGAAGTTCAAACAATCTCTTGATAATGAGTTAATTTTTAGTACCTTTGAGTTTTGCTTTGAGGGACATCAACAGAGAGTATTTAAAACTGCTGTCACTGTCCTTTTCTTTTAATAAGAAAAATCTTTAGTCTTTTTCCATCATAATTGATATTTTATTGAATTGAGAGTCTGTAGAGTGTTCAAGTACTAAATTGCGAGGCAGTATACCACTTTGATGATTTTATATTTTACATACTGTATAGTGTTTAATTTCAGTCAAACTCTTTTCAAGAGTCTTTGGGAAAATCACTTAAAGGAAGTAGTAATGTGCAATAAAAACTTTAGAATGACCATTATCAAAGAACTGGTTAGTCTTGCGGTTTCTTCACCTGCCCTTCCAAGCCAGTTTTCAGGATCTCACACATATTTCCAACACAGAGAAAGAAAACAGACACAAAAAACATACAAGAGTGCTTTTTGTGTTTTCTCAAACACACCAAGCTGACAGGTATAACAAAGACTAATGGCTTTTTGCTGCTCAGATAAATAAACCCCTCCATTTTTGAATCTTCTTTGATGAAATCTTTGTTGTTATGTTTGTCTGAGTGTCAGTATGATAATGACATTTATATCTGACATTTCTGATCTCACTGCTAAATCTGAAGGCCGTATTTTTTCCTCTTAGGTTTTAAACATCGGTGTGCAGTGTGAGAATAAAAACAGATAATTTAATGCTAGAACTATTAATATCTCAGTCATTTTCATTGGAACATTGTTTTATTTATTTTGAAGGACTTAATTATCCCACTATTTATCCCAGTATTTGAAGGCCCTATTTAGTTTCAGTATTTCCAATATGTTCACTTTTAATGTGTTCAAAGAAAGTTTGGTAAATATTCTCCCCATCCACCAGGGAGGCATTGATTCATAACAGCTCAACCTTTAGGTTTAAACCAATGGAGAGATGGATTATTTCACAACAGAAGGCAAGTTTAGTGCCAGCCTCAGTTTAAGATCCAAACCTCCTGTTTCAGGCAAAGCTGAGCAGGAGCGAGGTCCTTGCTTTAGAGTTTGCGGAGAAGAGAGAAGGGGGAAGAGAAGAGAGAGAAATCATAAAGTAAACATGCACAGAGAGCCTGTTAAGACTGCCTGTCACGGAATCACAGCTTGTATAAAACAGGCACTGGTACATTACACAGAGCTCCCACCACCAGTTCTCCAAACCTGGATGACATTCAAATTCTCCCTCATGTTTTTCTGTGATCAAGCTTATGTATACTCAGCTTTTGATCACTATCCTACCGGTAACTGTTCCTAGTGATAGCTTCCTGGTGTTTTTTTATTTAATTTTTTTTCTCATTATGATAGTTCATGTCACATTTTAGGAATATTCAGTGTGTGTGTGTGTGTGGGGGGGGGGGGGGGGGGTATGTC
>VUQH01044135.1:17939-41463 GCA_015106775.1 Etroplus canarensis | reverse complement strand
AGTGACATGGCTAAGATCCTGGATGTCGAAGGCAGTGGGTTCGGCCGAAATTGCCTGCCTCTTCGTTCGCTGCTGCTCTTGCAACTCATTCTGCTTGTGGACCTGCTGGGTTGCCGGTTTGATGACGGAGCGGTATTTGTCCAGCTCGTTCTGTAACCTCTGTATGAGCTCGTCTTTCTGATCGAGCTCCAGCTCCAGTTCGTCGATGAGCGCGTCCCTTTGGCGCAGCTCTTCGATCTTCTCCTGGAGCGCGTACTGGAGGTCGCGCAGGGTGCCCATTTCCAATCGACGGCGATGAGCGACTTCCCAGGAAGTTTATCTAAAGGTGTGCAGTCGAGTCTTTATCCTTTCTCCTCTGCCACGCGGCTCACAAACTTTATCCGGCATGAAAATCTTGAGAGGAAGGAGCAACTGTCTCCGCTGTGGGTGATTCTTCCCCGCTGTCCGTCCGGGAGCAGATGTTGGGGATTTAAAACAACGTGATACGTGACGGCCAAGGTGAGCCCGTAAAGCGTCTCAGCCACAATCAAGCAAAGTTTATTGTCTCTCTCTCTCTCTTTCTACCTCCCTCCCTCGGAGCTGTGACAGCGGAGGACCGTCCTCCCCAAGTGCGTCAGGCTGCGACCCGGAGAGAGCGCATGGCGAGAAGGGCGCCTACAGGAATCTGTGGCACAGTGCAGTCTGCCACTCCAGAGAGAGAGAGAGAGAGAGAGAGAGAGAGAGAGAGAGAGAGAGAGAACTGCGCTCTTCTCACATGAATAATGGAGTCAGTGAGAAAGCCACTGCCATGTCATCATACCTCAGTAACTCACCCTCAGGCTGCAAGCGACAAATAGATGAGCACAGGAGCCTTAATAGAAGTTGAAGGTGATGGAAAACTTAATGAACCTCAATGTAAAAATAAACAAGGAGGTTTTCAGTTAGGCAGTGAGGCTCTTCTGCATGTGTTGTGTTGGAGTACTTGTCTGGTTTGTCTACAAGGACAAAAGTGAAAATATCAGCATATTTGAGCATGTTTCCAATCAATGTTGCTTTTCATGTTGCACTGAACATGAAAAATTACTTTCCTCAAATCATTTCCTGACCACTGTTATCTTGAATCTGTTTCAAAGTGAAGCAATTAAATGCGCGAAAGAGAAACCATTATATTTCCCCCCCAAAACAGAAGTGTCAAACAGCAGCAGCAGATATAAAAAATGCCGAAGTTAATGAGGCTCAGGACTCATCACAGCAGCTCCTCATTTCTCATCTAATCTGGTGTTGTGTGCACCCTGTGCGCCGCTGGTGCCTGTCCACATTATCCCAATGACTCATCTGAAGCTCAGCGAACAGCATTTGGCCTCATGCTCTCTGGACAAATTCAGAAGAGGATAAGCTGCCAAGGACAATCTGATAGGATGAGGACTTACAGAGGCTGAAACTGCAATTACTGTGCTGAGAGGATGGGGCTGACAGTGAGGATAAAAACGGGGAGATTTCTTGAGTTGTAGGAATAGGTGTTTTTGGCGTGGTGGGATGAGGCATATTTTTCCTGACAAAAAGCATGTAAACAAACCGAAATGGAGACAGGTGGTCTAATAAAAGATCTCAGCTGCCCTCTCGTGGTGGCTTAAAGGATCAACTCAGACAATATACAAGAAGGAGGCATGGGCTCTCCAGCCTGAGGATGATTATGTACATTAAATCATCCTGTACTGAGTAATATTGGATCGTCTGAGCATTACAATGTAGGATTTTGTGATGTGGAGATTATTCAGGGGGATGAATATTAGTTATATCACTCAAAGTAATAACATGTTGGGATTGGAGGTTCAAACACATCAAATATAAGAATTTCAATTTTTTTTAAAGAATTGCACAGCAGCAATTTAAATATACTGCACTTATATAGCTAACCAGTGGCTGTGAAGCTGTATGGCAAAGTGATCAGCCGCCCTGGAGGGAAACTTTAGGGTTCATGCCATGGAAGCCAAGGACACTCTGGATGTTGAACATGAAAAGCCAGGGAGTAAACCATCAACCCCTCTCTTCCTGCTCCAACACCTGAGCCTCATTCACAAACCTGTTTCCACACACCCGAGGTAATCTGTAAATGCCAGCTTTCTGTGAAACTTAACTTGTGAGGAACATCTGCTCAACATGCCGCGCATCTAACTTTCTCTTTAAGTCATTCATTAAAACACTTCATAACTTTTCCCAAAAGATCTGTTTTCCCTCTCTGGGTTCAAAACAAAACACTCAAGTTTCCAATTGAGCCAGTGCAGTGCTTTGTCCTCTGAGCTAATTAAAAAGCTCCATTTCTTTTATCTTTGTCAAGGGAAGGACGCAGGGCACAATGCTTAAACAGCAGCAAAGTTTACTTCATAACGACTGAAACTGCAGGCGCCTGGAGATTTCAGGCTAAGCATTGTAGCTCCACATCTTCCATCGTGAAAAGGCCCTCCCACTGTCCTTCAAAGCACCTCTGCGCTTTAAATTTCACCTCTCTAGCCATTCAACTCAGCCCCTTTCCTATGCAGATCAATAGAAATAGGATCCGTAGCTCCATGCTGCAGTAATCTGAGGAGCGGGGTGGGCCACCGCCTGGTGCCATGTCCTGACTCTAATGGGGAGGGGGGGGGTCACACTGTTTCTGACCCCTTGGTGGCCTAGTGGGCATGGCAGCTCAGGTGGATGCCCTCCTCCAGACAACAGAGGCATAGAGATACATGAGGTCACTGTTATTTTGTGAAAATACTTCTGCTTTACTTCTCAGAGCTTACAGCCACATCTTTAGCCCATTCTGGGACTTCCTCAGCAGCTGAACATAACCTTTCATCATTTGAACTCAGAAGCCACTGAGAGGTCGACAACATAAGGACGCCAGATTATTCTCTAACCTTGAATGTAGCTTGTCTGTTATTTCTTGCACACATCCTCCTAAGGTTTTGCTGTCTTTGCTTGTCTGAGGGCTCTATTTATTTTAAAGCACACTGAGCATCAGTTAATGACTGCAAATGAGGACTTTCCTGCCTGCACTTTATTAATGCAAATGAAGATTGGAAATCGTCTAGCCATGATAATAAAATTAACCCCATTGTGTCCTGCGCGAAGTGAGTCAACACGGTGATGTGTGTGTGTGTGTGTGTGCGTGTGTGTGTGTGTGTGTGTGATGTCAATATTACAAGTCATTTATTCTGGTGGTGTTCTTATGATGGGAAATTAAGACAGAGAGTTTGACCAACTTTTTGTTTTTTTCCTGTGAGTAAACATGAGAACCAAACTGAAGAGAGTGAGGTTAAATGAAAGACAGTTTGTGATATCTATACATGTATCAGATGAAACCCTCAAAATAAGGAAAAACGAGCACCTAGAGGTGATGAAGGAAGCATATGGCCAAACAAAACCTTTTCTAATGGAGTATTAAATATCCTCAGACATGCACTTCGGGTCCACCGCGTCCAGCTACTAAAAGCCAATAATGCATCGTACTTCCTCCTGTCTGTGTCCCGTGGGGCTGCCATGATGGATCTGATCAATTAGGAGCTCTTTCAGAAGCTCGCCTTGGAGCTGCGTCATCGGCCCGCAAGAATGAAAGTGCTCGTCCATTCATGGCCAAACTCCCAGCCTTCTCCTTTAGGGGAAAAAAAAAATCATGACACAGAAACACTATGTGGAGACAAAGCGCAGGAGAGCCGCAATAACCTGTGAATGTTTGAGCGCGCAGTTTTCCTATCAGCACATTTATTTTCACATTCCTCTCCGGGCAGAGCTGTGCGTCCTCATAACGAAACGCCTAAAATAGTTTTCACGGCAAACATTTTTTGATTCAGAAGAAAGAATATTTTAAGACGGGACACACACACACACACACACACACACAGGGGCGTAACAGAGCTTTAAAGTACCGCCGCCTGTGGAAACTGTCTTACCAGTCGGACTTGGCAAATTTGCGAAACGTCTGCCTCGACAGGTCCTGGTGCGTTTGGGGTTCCGCGGAGATGCCCTGCGCCCTGCGGGTCCTGGGTCCGATAAGTTGAGCGCTCGGCAGAACAGACTGACATTTGTGTAATTTTCTCTTCAGTTCTTGAATCTCGTCTTCTCGGTCCGCAAGCCGTCTCTCCAAGTCCCGTATTCTCTCCTCCTTTAGCAGCAGGATCTTGGCAAAGTCCTCCTCCAGGTCACTCATGGTGAAAATCTACCTTAAACTTTGCCGAGATTCTCGGGGAGGTGCACCACACCGATTAACTCCCTACACTACGGGAGGGGGGGAAACACACGGCGACAAATCCCCGTCTGGAAAGAAACGCGCAGGGTGATGATGCTCCGATAGTCCCCTTCACTGCCCACTTGTTTATTTCAGAGCAAAAGCGGCGCTCAAAGCCGGGAAACGGACGATTGATGGAGCAGCGCTACGCTACAGTCCACCAAGCCTCCGGGGAGTTGCTGATGATCCTTCATTGAGAAACCAATTACAGCAGCTCTTCCTCTCAGAGGACGCGGAACTGGGCATTGGAGAGCCGAGACAACTCCTGTGTAGTTCAGCCCTCTCACCCTGCGAACACACCACAGAGGAAACCCAGTGCTGCTGCTGCTGCTGCTGCTGCTGCTGTCAAATATTTGTTTACCATCCATCTACACGACCCCCCCCCAACCCTCCCTTTGGGCAACAAAAGCGCACACATCACCTCCCTGACCTCACCTATGTCAGAAATCAATTGTCCCTCACTCGCGTCATAGGACAGTGGACTCAGCATTATCTTGTCTGGAATTATCAGGGATCACCCATCAGTAAATCAACTTTATTCCCTCTATGTATGTAGTGTATATTGTTAACACCATCTCCTGTGACTGCAAACATTATGATGGAGATTTATCCGGTGTAGATCCACACTTAAGGGTGATCATGCATTTTTTTAAGCGATGCCAGGATTGATATCCAATATGAACTCGAAGTTTGACTGCAAAAGTAGGCTCATTTAAAAAATACAAATCCAAATGGAAATCTGAAACCCTCACCCCAAACTCCTCACCATTACACTTAAAATAAATGAATGATCCATTGTTAGATATGAATAAAGATTTTCAAAGATAGTTTCCACCTAAACTAAAGTTAATAACATACACTTCAAGTGGGTTCTCCTGATGATTAGAGTAATCTGTAATTACACACTGTGGCACCACTGCTTATCACTTTCATCTTCAACATGCTGTGAAGACTGATGAGAATTCAGTAATAGATCATCACTTCTCTCACTGCACTATTAATCAATGGAGCCGGACATTCATTTCTATGCACCATTTTTCACCATACTGCCTGACTCTGTTTCAACTGAATGAATTCATTGAGTGGGGAAAAAAAGAGGGGAGCTCATGGGTGCTAGGAGGATGTTTCATTAAGATTCTGAGTTAAAAATAGCACGAACAGATTTTCGCTTTGCTGGTGTAGTTCAACATGTCTCACCCTTGACTATTGCTTGCCTTCTTATTATTCCAACCACCTCTTAGGGGCTAGAGCAGAGTGCTTGTTGCTGGAAAGTGCGGCTCTGTAGATCCTTTTGAAGAGTTTTATTGCACATTATTTAAAATTACTCTCCCCTCTAACCTGCAGCTCTACAAATGCGTCTTGGAGCAGAATAATACCACATTAACGTGTTGTAAACTTCCATCTCTCACATGAGACTTGTGATAACCCAGTGAAGTCCTGTCTGGCTTGTTAACAGCGCTGAGAGTTATCAGACCTGACTACAGTTGCTGTTCTAACCATGGAGCATATATGATACACTTTGTTAATGCTGGATTCTGAGTCTCTGTAAGTGTGTCATACATTTCACAGTTATTGTGAGCAGCAAAGCAAATTCATTCAGCACTCAAAGACCAGATGAGGACCGGGGTCATGCTGTTATCAATGTGGAAAACAGTGATAGATTAATTATGTATGCAGCAGACACTGTGTCCATTATGACTGTGGTAAATTAAGTGTTACCTTTTGTGACCCTCAGCCGAGACTATAACTGCAAGGAAACACCACTACTGACCTCCTATTGAAGAAAAAGGACATTCATGCACTAGGAAAAGAAAATATGCAGAGTATCAATCGGTTTTTCATTAAAATGTCTTTGATCCTATCCTGCATGCAACCACAACCCAGTATCTATAGGCATTATAAGGCTAAACTGTGTAGGTTATCTTAGTTGTCCCCACGCCAGTATTTCCATGTTTACACAGAGTGAGCGATGCTGAATAACCAGTTCCAGCTTGTGTTCTCTGAGCACTACATGGGTCATCTCCCTTGGATGCTGTGGCTTAGGTAATGGAGGCCAAGTTGACCTTAAGGCACCTAGAGATGGATGCGCTTACTGCACACAAGAACGGCCGCTCATGGGCGTCACCGAGTTCATGAGTACTGAGTGTGCCTGCCCTGCACAGCAATAAAAGCTTCACATGCTCCTGTCTTTGCAGCATTTCTAAAGCGTCTCTGGGAAGAGAAAATCCGGTGCCCTCTTGTCCACCTCTGGGACAGATCAGCTTACGGAAGAGAAGAGGGCAGACATTAGTCACTGTTTTCCAGTAATACGCTCACACATGCACACACATAGCCTGCACAGAGAAGAATGGAAGAGAGGTAGCTTGGGCATATCCAGCCTGCGCATCATTATCACCCACACACATGCTTGCACAAAAAGACTGATGTAAACACTCACAAAGCTAAAATCCCTGCAGACACATGAACACGATCATGCCAACAGCCTGTATGGCAACCTTAGAAGTGATTACTAAGTGCAATGTAGGCACAGTATGTTGTTACATGAGAGACTTCCCTCTTGAGCCCCTCAAGCTGTTGGTGTCTCTACTGGTGGTCCCAGTGAGACTCCACCAGCTGGCCCCCTGCCTGGACCTGCCGTCCCGTGAGAGGTGGCTTGAGCTCTGGCAGAGGATGAAAGATGGTGAGACGTCATGGGCCGAGGATGGGAGAGATGCTTTAGCCTGGAGCAATATTTTTCTGAGGCCCACCAGTCCTGTAAAATACCACAGAAAATCCTACACTTCAGAAGCAACACACCAACTTCATGCCGTAACATGATATCATGTCCAGAGCTGCAGATTGATCGCCCAGCTCACACTGGAAATGGACTGAACCAGAGCACAGGAAATTGACCTAGCAAACACAATCATGATACTTCCTTCCTGCCTTCCTCCATTAGTACTGTCAAAATCAGATAGGTGAGAAGAAAGTGTATTTCTTGTGTATTTTTTGTATTCCTGCTGATCAGCAAATAATGGTTAAATTTCATACTGATCAGTGCATCAGTTCATTCACTTTTAAGGGCAGTGGATTGTTTAAGAAGAGACTAATAATCTTTAGGGTTCATACAATCAAGACTTTATATTGAGAATGGATCACATGACTACTTGTACGAGATGAACCCACAAGGAAATAACCCTCAGTTTTAATGAACATTTTAGTATCCATCATCTCAGCTGTTCAGTGCTTTGGTTCACTCATCGTTTTCATCTATCCAGGTGCATAAAGAAACTGTTTTTTAAACTGCTGTCACTGTCAATAGCTGCCAAGCACAGATATGTTCAGATAGATATGATCCATGGAGTTTATAGAGAGTGAATGTTTGATTCAGCATGTGTATATAGAGACAACTCCAATGGAATGCAACTGTTGCACCATAACTTGCTAAAAAGTGTGCCACATCATCATTTGAAGATAGCTCAAAACCCCCACTGTGCTCTCTGGCACCCACAATGAGCTGCCTTGTTCTCTCTCACCTCTGCCTGTGAATGTGCATGTATATCACTCAACTGCGTGTAAAGTGTGTATACCTACAAAATAGACTGTGTTAAGATGCAATTTCCCCATTAGGGGATTAATAAAGTATATATTCTTCTTTCTTGGCTTGTTTTGGTAATTTAGTTACTTTTTACTTCCAGCTGTCAGTAAATGAAGAGCATTTCATCTCACTGAAATGCTCTTCAAACATGTCCATTTCCAAGTTTTTGCAGACTGCTTGAAATGCCGAGGGAAAAAAAAATATCAGCAGGCTCCATCAGAATCCAGCTGAGTGGACAAAGTTGAGTGGTAATCAAGAACATCACTGTGATGGGAAAGTTGTCCAGCAACAGAACCATCAAAGAGTAGGCCACTGAGTTGTAAGTCATCAAGTGGACCAACCTAAAGATCCTGTCCCCAAATGAGCCGAGAGAGGCTCAAAGAAAGCGTCAAAGCCCTTAAAAAATGTGAGACTGTATCACAAGCAAAGGCTGCCTTTTTGTTAACAGCATATTACCTGTTCCCATTTCAGCTCACATATCACAACTTTCTTCAGGACTTGGGGTTATCTTTCACCCCAGACCTGAAAACAGTATAAAGTTTCAAACACTGCAGAATACCTGTCATAACAACTGAAGTTACATCTTTAATCTTGACCAATAGTCAATTTGAAAGAAACAAAAACAAAACAAGGACATGCAAAAAAAAAACAAAAAAAAAAAACCCAACTTCAAATGTTGAAACTGAGGGCAGCACAGTGGGGTTTGCACTGTGACATAAAGGTTCCTGGTTCAACCTGCTGGGTTGGCTGGGGCCTTTCTGTGTGAAGTTTGCATGTACTCTGTGTGCTTGCGTAAGTTTCCTCATGGTGTTCCACTTTCCTCCCACAGACCAAAGACAAGCAAATTAGATTAACCGAGAAGTTCTCAAACTTTTATTGGCATCATTTTGCTTTCCACGTGATTTAAACAGAATTTTAACAAGATCATTGTCAGTATTGCAACATCTTTTACACTAATCATTTGTTTCTAAACACTGCTTTACTTTCCAGATAAAGTTTGAGGTAGCAGTACTGCTGATATGAAGACAGTAACAGTGTGCTGAGTGTGGTGCTCATAGAAAAGAAATGTGAATGAGAGGTGAACAAAAGGTCAGGGGTCACTGGCTGGAATGCTGTATTCCTAAGATCTTCCAGGTGTGCTGGGTGACTGATATTGTAAATTTTAATGACCTCAGAGACATTTATAGTGACCCTAAGATCTCAAAATGAATATCATGAGAAGAAAAAATGTTCCTGTTTGAAAATGCAGTAAGAAGTCTTTAGGAGGGGAGTAATAAAACACAGAGAAAAACAATAACACAAGCTGCATGATAAAATGCTGCTAACAAATATGTAAAGTCATGGAGTTTCTACAATAAAAAACAACATTAATGGCTTTGGGAAATGTGCACATTATTTATATTTATTTCAGTCTACAATACCTTATTGCAGAAATATTCTATCCTTCACACATTAGTAAACTATGAGCAAAACACATAGATTTTACATGGCAGTGTGAACGCTATGAAATGAGCATTCATGTGATAAAGCCCTGCCCTGCCATTAGAGGAGGAAACAGTGCAGCCTTATTATAAAGTGATAAAGTTAACACAGGAAAGGTAAAGTGTGGATGGATGGGTCATAAAATTCTTGGACATGCTGGACTACTGTCAACTATCAGCCAATTTTGTTGTTAAAGCTTGACCACAGGTGTCACCTAAACATAACTTTTACAAAATATTGCAACCACAAAAGTTAAACTGCTGAAAACTTAAAATAGTAACTATTCAGATACAAGCCACAATCTTTCGCTATCGCAAAAGCACAACTTAAGTGCAGTGAAATATTTTCAGAAGTGATTTGTTACAAATTTGTCATCCTGCCAATAGAGGAGTGAGATCAAAAAGCACTTCTCCATGTTATTTTCAAGGTCATGAGTGAATAAAGTTAACAGAATCTACCTTGTAACAAATCTAGTTCTTATCAGTTTACTTTCTTGTTGTTGAGGCTGATGAACCAAATGCTGATTGGGATTCTAAACCTCTCAATATAGGAGCTTCTTTGTTGAGTTCCATCTGTTTTCAAAATGTCACCTAAAGTAACAGTAGAAACAAATGTCTATTTCTTGTGCACAGTGGAGATATATTGACAGTAAGAATACCCACACAAACACATTTTTGTTGGTCAAACTCCAGTTGTCTGCTATGTTAACTAGTCATAATAAATGAATGGTTCTAAAATTGTTCGGATAAACAGAATGGACACTTGACAAGAGGAGAAGACATACAGACAGACAGCTATTGTCACAGGTCCTTTTTCTTCATCTTGCCATTCCATCAAGTCCACTTGAAATGACTGTTTTGTCAGATTCTTTTTGCTGTGCTACTCTGCTCATTCAGTCAAAACAGCAATATTTTCTGCTCCCTCAGTAATTCTTAGATGTGGAAATGGCATGTCTCACTTAGAAAAACAAGAAATGAAAAAGAAAAACTTATGGTAAATATTCAAGTTTTGTGTATTTTATGTCTAAAAGTACTAGTATGAGATATACATACAGATATTTTTAGACAGGAGAAAAATGTGTTCCCTTTTAAAAATTCTCTGATACAGTATAATAAATTCAAGGGTCAGTTTCATGAGTAAGTCATCCTATAAGGCATATAAAACAAAGATATTTACTATTGGAGTTAGTTTTATTATGTCTTTCCCATCTTGCCATTAAGAAAAGTGATAAAACATGTGATCTTGACATTAAAGAACTACTGACAGTTTACTTTCAAGTATCTTTTGAGCTTCCAGAATGTGTTTTTTTTCACTTTTTTAAACCACATGTGGTGGTTTAAATAGCAGACACACAGGTTGTAACCATCTAATGTCTAATTTTGGGTGTAAATGTAACAAATTATTGTTTTTAAGGTCATCTTGGTTGTAAATCTAGTGGCATATCTATAAAATGAGAGACTAGATCCCTGCACTCATCACATTACTGATATCCATCTAAAGTAATGTGCAATAAACCTGCCAGTTTGTGAGTAAAGGGAGACATGTTGCATAAGCTGTTATTCATGTCTTATGCTGTAAGACAAGGCATGTCCATCGTTCCTCCCCAGCTGGCTGCAGTCACTGCATTAAAGCAGTAAACTAATATAATGGCAGAGGTGGGATGTAATTGATGGTTCTGTGTGAAATGAAATGACCCTGTTGACATCTCCAGCTTAGCTCGCATACAGAAATGTTGCTTCACTCTGCTTGTCTTTCTGAGTGTTTGTGTGAGACTAAGTATGTGTTTGAAAAGGTCATCACCTGTGTCGCATTTGATGCCTGAATGGAGGACTCACTATGACTTTTCTTCGGAACTCAGAACATGTTTTACAAAGCGTGTGTCTCCAGAGAAGCTTCGTTTTCTTGTGGGATAAGATGTAAACACACCTGAGTGATGAGTCACATCACTGGAGAGCTGGGACCTTCTACTGCCATTATCAGGCTGTTTACAAGGAATATGTTTAATGGAAACTAGTTTGAGAGATGGCACGTCTCTCCCTGGGTGTAAACCATAACATACGGAGGCTTTATGTCAGGCTTCAGGCCAAAGCATCTCTGGTATCTTCTATGAGGGTCAGGAGGAAAATCTGTGTCTATGTGCACAAAGATTTCACAAGGCACTGTATGAATGTACTGTGAAAACATTAGACAATTACAATGTTTTTTAAGCTCTTAACAGTCCTTTCAACCATTTGTTAGTGCACATTTTGAGCCAGATCTTGTTGAAAAATTAGCAATGCTTTACCCAACTGGATTGTTCATCTTTGTTCCTGAAAATTACTCTCAGCACATTTATGCATAAAGAAAAAAAATATATATATTTTTTTATTTTATTGTTTACTTTTTGTTTACAGGATTATACAAGTTAATATTCCCCAAAAGTCAGAGTAATTTGTAAACATTTTTTCCATTAGCTAAATATCCATTAATGATAAACATTTTTAAATAAAACTGCATGCTGCCATGAAGCACCAACTCTTCTGCTTTTAAGTGTTTGTCAGCATAACATATATGATCATATCTGGAGGCAAAGCTGCATAGGCTCCAAACATCATTTTCTTCTTGTCCATATGTTTTTCTTCTGAACCTTACGGCAAATGTTCTGAAATTTGGCACACCAGCCGGGGACAGGCTCCTAATACTTTTCACCAAGTTTTATGTTTGTACATCACCAGCGGGTCAAAGTTGGAGGTGCATTTGTGCACTTACGAACCAAATGTCTAATTTTCAATAGTTAGATACTTTTGGGTTCCTTTTATCAAACCAGGTTCATATTGGATTTTCTGTAATGCTTAAGAATTTCACAGGCTAAATTTTCTTTCATCCAAACATCAATATGGAACTAAAACCAACCAGGATTAACTCATACCAGAATGATGGGAAGAGAAAAGTATGGAGAAGGAAAAGAACAGCTCATGATCTGAAACATAACACATCATCAAACATAGAGACAATATTATGGAATGTATTGCTGCCAATGGAATTAGTTCACTAGTGTTTATTGAGGACGTTACTGCTGATAGAAGTAGCAGGAAGAATTCTGAAGCACACAGGGCTATGCTCTGCACTGTGATTGAGCCAAATGCTGCAAAACTGATCACAGTGCAAATGGATAATGACCCAAAGCAACCCAAGAGAAATGGAATATTCTTTAATGGCCAAGTCAGTCATTGGATTTTAACCCAGCGGAGGATGTTTTTCAGTTACTGAAGACAAAACTGAAAGCAGAGAGATCCACAAAAAGGCAGCCACTGAGGGCAGCTGCAGTAAAAACCTGACAGAGCATCTCAAGGGAGGAAGCACAGCATTTGGTGACATCCATGGGGTCTGGACTTCACTTATCGTCTGCAAAGGATTTTCATCCAAGTATTAAAAACAATGCTTGTATTTAAAATGACCTTAGTTTGCTCCATTACTAGTTTTGAGCCTCCGAAAATGGAGGCTTATGAAAAAATGTCTAACTCCTAAACAGTTAAAGCTGTTCTTCTGTCCCTGGCTTTAAAGCTGAAAATCTGCACTTCAATTACATCCTAATTGTTTGACCTTAATTCCACTGTGTTGGTGTAGAGAAGTAAAATTACAAAATCTGCTTTAAAAAACTGACAAAACGTGTAGACCTAATGTCAGGGCTGCAATAGCAGTGGCAGGAGAATGACCTTATTGAAGGCCTCTCAGGCAGGCAATGGTGAACTCAAAACAGCCCTTTATTAATGCTTAAATCCATAAAATATAATTAACTCAAAAGGCCGGCTTTAAATGCAACGCTTACACCTGAGACATGAAACACAAGGACTGCAACAGATGATCTGATGAGGGTTATAAGAAGACAGGACTATTTATATGCAGAAGGCTGATTGGAAATTAAACACATAAGGGTAGGGAGACACAGCTGGACCTAATTAAGACATAGGAAGTAAAACTCAAAACAGGACACAAGAAGAAACTAGTTAACAGAATAAAAGGGCAAAATTAATAAACCACCATTACTGAAATGGGGAAACAACACATGAAAATAAACAATATATGAAAGACTAACTCTCAGGGAAAACAGAAAGATAAACACTGAGAGGACTAAACAACTTAAAAAACACCAACACTGCAACTATACCCAGGAGGTAAATAATTTAAGATAAAGGCTCAAGATACCAAAGTGTAAATCAGAACCTCAGGTGTTGTGCATAAACAAACTCTAAACACTAACAGGAAATCAAAAACTCTGAATAAATCAGAAACTAGGAATAATAATGAAACCACATCGCTAAATAGTAAACCATGATGCAAAACTCAGAACTCTGGAACAAAAGCCAGGGACCATGACACTGAACTGTACGTATTAAATTGTACTCCATCACACTGTGTGCATTATGTATGAAAAGAAGGCAGTGTGCTGAGATTCTGGCCAATGGTGATGTCAAAAAGAGCGTGCCACACATTTTCAGTGAGATAAAAGGTTTTGTCTGCACCGATAGATCCAGCTTGCTCTGAAAATGTTACTGCATTACTTCAAAGCTTTCTGAACAGCATGAGTGCATTCTCAGAATATTTAATAATCCTGACCTGACACGAGCTTGAAAGCAGGCATCCTGTCTGATTACAGAAGCATTGCATCAGCATGCTAATAAATTGTATTAGGTTTATATTAGCATGTAGAGAAGGCAAAGGTATTGGTGGCTACAGTGGTGGAATGATGGAAAGTAAGTAAATGTAGTAATACCACACTGTAGAAGCAAGGTGTGAAAACCTAACCATGATTCAGTAGCTTTGGCAGCAATAATTTAAAGTAATGGTTTTCTGTATGATTTTATCAGTCTCTCACATAGTTGTTGGGGAATTTGGCCCACTCTTCTTTACAGCGTTGCTTCAGTTCATTGAGGTTTGTGTGTCTTTTGTTTATACACAGCCCTCTTTCAATCAGGTCGAGGTATGGAATTTGACTGAACCACTGCAACATCTTAATTCATTTTTTATTTTCTTCAGCCATTCTATTATATATTTGATGATGTGCTTTGGATCATTGTCCTGTTGAATGACCCAATTTCAGCCAAGCTTTAGCTGTCAGACAGATGGCATCACATCTGATTTTAGAATGCTTTGGTACAAAGAGGAGTTCATGGTCAATTCAATGACTGCAAGGTGCCTGGGTCCTGTGGCTGCAAAACAAGCCCGAATCAACACCAGTGTCAGTGTGCCACTGTGCTTGGCAGTTGGTGTGAGGTTTTTGTGTTGATATGCTGTGTTTGGTTTCAGTCAAATGTGGCACTGTGCATTATGGCCAGACAACTTTACTTTGGTCCCTTCTATTCAAAGGACATTGTACCAGAAGTCGTGTGGTTGTTCAGAAGCCATGCTGCCGTGTTCTTTGTAGAGAAAAGAGACTTGCTCGTGGCAAACCTTACAAAGAAGCAAAATTTGTTCAGTCTTTTTCTAAGCTTACTGTCATTAACTTTAACATTTAACATGTTAACTGACGCTTGTAGAGTCTGAGATGTAGCTCTTGGGATTATTGCAGTTTCTCTGAGCATTGCATGGCCTGACCTTGGGGTGAATTTGCTGGTAAGTCCACTCCTGGGAAGATCAGCAGCTGTCTCATATGTTTTCCACTAGTGAAAATTTTCACTGTAAAACAATGGACCTCAAATTGTTTGAAAATTGCCTCCTAAACCTTCCCAGATTAATAGGCAGCAACAAATGCCTCTCTAAGATCATTTCTGATGTATTTCTTCCTTTGTGTTGTGTTAGCACACATCTAAATGAGTTGGTCACACTGGCTAATGATTAGTTAATCAAGTTTGATTAGCAGTACCTGACTGCTACTTCCCCCCTTAATTCCAATGAAAGCAGTAAGGATGTACTTAATTTTTCACACACTGCTTCTGAGTTTTGGCTCAGTTTTTGTTAAATAAATAATGACATGGTGTAATATGTCATGTGCTGTTTTTCATCTGAGGCTGTATTTACCTAATGTTAAGACCTGGTAAGAAGTACATGCTTTTCAATATTTCTGTCCTAACACATAAAACCTTTAAACTGAAAGTGGGTACAATTTCTTTTTCAGATGAATGTACATAAAAATAACCTCTGTGTTCTAAGTCACTTTATACATGAATATGTTCTGAAATTATTCTTTACCAAGTATTAATGTTAAGTAACATTTACTGTTGTAGCTGGTTAAGACTTAATCATTTTTTCCGGTTTCATAAAATATCTTTGTTAAGTGATAAACCTACTGATATACTTTTTGTTCTGTGAAAAATGGCCATAACCAATTCCCCAACAGCCAAAGTGACATCTTCAAACTGTATATTTTGTCCAATCAAACATTCAAACCATATAATTATTATTATTAGTTTTCTACATATTTAATTTACAGAATTAGTACATAAACTAGAGAACTTGCGTACGCTTTGCCACACTGGATAGGACAGTCTAAAAACAAAGTTTCTGAACCTTTGAATTTCTCTTACACATGCCTGCCTCTGTGGGGTTTTCGGCAAGCTAAGCAAGCTTTAGACAAACCTAAGGAAGGCGATAACGTAAAGTCATGACAGTCGAGGTTCAGACAACAATGCCCCGCATGCCTTCACTTCAGCATGCTCATAAAAGCCAGTACAGCTAAAGATAGACACAGACTGTCACACTGACAGCAATAAATCAGTAGGAGATCTCTAGCGCTTTGCAAGAAAGGGTCCTCAGATGGTACAGCTTAGCCTTCTTCCATTATGTTGATCCTCAGGCTGTCATTGAGTTAAACCCGTCTTGTGATGTGGACCTGGTTGTACAGTGACCTGAAGACCTGGCTGTATAGTGTTTTGCTTTGCAGTCATATGCTCTGAGGCAGACTATTGTTCTTTGATGCTCTAAACAATAATTTGTTATACAACAGTAGCCTTATAGGTCTAGCAGGAGCTCAAGAACCCTCTACTGCCTGCAATGGGTAAGCCTGGCTGCTCTGTGCCCAAAGGGCCTCCACATTCCTGACTCAGCTGGACATTCAGCAGGCCACCACCTGCAGCATGTCAGCAGACTACACAGGCTTAACAACCCCTACCCCCTCCTCTAAAAGCATTTACCAACACCATTATCTGGAAGGTGCTGTAAAAATAGGGCCTGAAATTACCAGCGGGACTTGTTGAGCAATAAATAAGAAAATTAGAAAGCGTAGCAATGAGAGGACTTGTATGGTAAAAGATATAAGGTATACAGCAACACACAAAACAACATCTTTACATCCACAAAAGTTAAGGTGAGAATTAGATTTTGTTTTAGTCACATGCTAAAAAGAATATTTTCAGAAACTAGAGGATTTTGTGTTTTGCATTCAGTCTCATATGTATTTTGTCCTTTAAGTTTTTTCCACAGATTAAAAATTACACTAAAATGAAAAATGTTAATCTAACCCAAACAATACCCCTTTGGTTGGCTACCTGGTGTGTGTTAAGAGGTTAAAGCTTCCCACAGCAGACAGATTTGTTTGACATTTGCCTGTGGCTGTGTGTTAACAGTGGGGAAAGCAGAGACATAGCGTCTTGTCTCAGCTGTCACTTCTGAGCATGTGGTGGGAAAACTGCCCACACTCTGCCTCTCAGTCTCATCCACATGCTGAGATTGCTACACCATCTTTCTAAAAACCACATTGGAACATCTTTTGTTTTGTTTTTTTTCTACCGCTTTGTCTCCTTCCCATTGTTGTCATGTTCAGACTGGCATAAGTCAGTGCACGGCCATAAAGAGTTTGAGTGTTTTCCCAAGTTTTCTTGTTGAAAAGACTGAGTGGCTCATTTAAAAATAAACATCAATTTACTTTGGTGGCTGAATGCACTGATCTGCTTTGATGTCTGATTTAAGAAACCATCTTTTATCAAGAAGGAGCTGGCTCATTGTTGATTACGTGCAAATGCAATTTCTATATTTGCATAACAAAGACAAGACTGATAGATCTTATCTGAGGCTCCTCTTGAGTTTGCTGCTGGTTTGGCCTGTATTGCAGTTGCCTAGTAGCCACAGCGATGCCCTCTTCATTTCCAGTTGACATCACATGATGCCAGAGAAGCGCACCTAGAATGACTGGACTGGCTTCCAGAGGCAACTCCTCACTAATATGTAATATGCATGTGCTGAGTCGCCATTTATTTCCTGGCTGTGTGAGATATTAACCAAAACAGAGGTTCATTCTTCTCTTTATGGATTCTTGGATGAATTGGTGCCAACTGTATGTTACATAACAGTGAGTAGCATCTTGACTCTGCATTTAATCAAGAGAGGCCTCTGCAAATTTGCACATGCAGTGAAAACCTGATCGTGTTTTTTTGGGGTGTGAGCATACTGTTAATCACTAAAAAAAAAAAAAAAACAACTCGTGGATGACTCAGTCTGATAGAGCGCCTGGATATTTCTACTTAAACGTCAGACATGGCCACAGGGAAACACTCCAAGTCTTCATGTTCCAGGCGTGATCACTCTTCATTTGTGTGTGCTACAGTAAATCATCCGTGAAGGTTTCCATTCTGGCAACCCTATGACCTCTTACATGGTCATCAAGACAAACAGCCTCACTGAGTGGATCATCATACAATTTAGTTCTCAGAAGCCATTTTTCCTTTTTAATTTGAAAAATACAATGGAGGAGGGCACCGTGACTGAACCGTCTCGTAAAGGCTCTGCTCTTGAGTTTTTAAAGCCCTAAGTTGAGCCACGATAGAACATCAAAGCACAGCGTCTCCTTTCACTATCAGATGATCAACTTAGACTAACAGAAGTTTTGTTGTAAGATTGTTTGGTGGGTTTAGATTTTGTTAACCATGTGCTTTGGTGCTCTTCTAAACTACAGAGGCACATCCTGTAAAGATGAAAGAATGGATGTTTACTCACTTCTACAGCCTCAGCAGTCTCTGTATATGGTCATTATTTTGTCTCTACAATGACGCATCTTACTGAACACGAGAGTAGCATTCAATGTTACATAAGGCTTCATGGAGTCTCTGTTTATTGCTGACATTTCCATGCTTATCCATCTGCTGACCAAAGCTTTGCACCTCTTTTATAGTGTCCAAATGCCATCCTAAAGCTAAAAAGTCAGTGTCATCTTGGATCAAAGGGTTTAGGCTTTTGGTGTTTCAAAATGATTCATGTTTAGTATTCAGTCTGATAGCTGGGCTTCTGCCAGGAATCATCATATATGCTACTCACCATCCCACTGAGAATCATCAGAAGAGAGGAACAAAGGAGCTACAGTAGCAGCTTTCCGTTTACGTTGCAGTTGGCTGCCATATTTCAGAATCATTCTGTATTGATTGAATGCCCTGCTGATGGACCTTTCAAAGCCTGTCCAGGATTGAATTCTGACTCAACACAGACTGATGGAAAAGGGAACATTTTCTAGATTTAGATACATTCACTTTCTGTAGTGAGACTTTACAGGAAGCTCTGAATCTGCAAGCAGGTCACTGCAAGAAGGCCGATATTATTTTCTCATAATATCCTGAGAGCCCTGTTCTGTAGCAGCAGTGGGTGCATTAAGGAGAACTGGATATCATATTGAAAGATGGCCTGCAGCCCTGCACATAGCATCTGGTAATACCAACAAGTAATTTATACACATTGTTTTTTGCAGAGATTAAACAGATGAGCAGCCAGATCAAAGTGCCCAAAGGTATTGATCTCTCTTGCTTTCTTGGCAAATTCCCTATTGGAAGGAGAATACGACACAGATGCCCACTCACTCTGCTCTAGTTTGTACTGGCTATAAAGCCTCAAGTGACAGAATTGCCATGTAGTGGGACTTTAAAATCTGTGATTGATTTGTTTCATGGTGTGATTGAGTTTAAAGTTTGTATTTATGCAGATTTTCTGCTTTTGTATGCTTCTGATGTACAGCACCGAGCCAAAGTCTTGCACCACTCCTCAATTCTTTATACTTTGCTAGGAAAATGGGAAATAGGTGCAGTGATTTATTGAAATGTGCAATGTGTGTAAATACTGTGCTTAAAGCAAAAAGACTGTACAATTCTACCAAGCTTGAAAATTAAGATTTGGTATGGCCGTTGTTAATCATTAACACAGCCTAAACTCTATTAGGTAAGCTGTGTTGTAATTTCTTGAAGCAGTCTTCAGGAATAGCTCTTCAGGCTTCTTGAAAGATATTCCAAATTGTTTCTTTGGATGCTGGCTGCCTTTTGTTCCGTTCTCTCTCAAGAAGATCCCACACTGCTTCAATAATGTTAAGGTCCATTCATCACTCCATAAGACCTACTGCCACTAGCACACCTCAGCCTTTCCCCCATTTTACCTTCCTTAAAAATGGCTTTTTTACAGCCATCTTTCAATATGGCAAATTTTCAGCTAATAGCTCTTTGGGAATCACCTTGTTTGTGTAAAAATACTATTTTTTGCCGTTCAAACTGTGTTGGTGTTGGCATTTTTTATAGATTCAACCAAAGAAATGGAAATAAATGCTGTTTTTTTGTGACAGGCTGCCAGTAACAAAGCACCTAAAGATACAACTTAAAATTGGTTCTTTGCTAAGTTGTCTGTTATGTGAAGACAACACTGTGTCATCCCTTGTGCCCTTTTTACGCTTGAATGATTCATAGGTCAGCGTGAAGTAGCTTAACAAAAAACCATTCCTCTGAAAATGGTCAGGCACGCGGATTGGACTGAAAATGAGTGAGAAAAAAAACAGCCAATGTTCAAAGAAAACCTTTGAAAGACCTCAAGAAAGCCTATTTCTCAAGACCACATTAAAGCATTACAAGAAAGTCTGAGCAACATATAGAGAAAGAAGGTGTGGTTTGAGACTTCAGCACAGTCCTGAATTCTTGATATGCTGATCAACTGAACAAATACTCTGAAAATCCATAAATCCCATATTTCACTCTAGACTCTGAAGAAGATGTTCTTTCTTCTAATCTTTTTGCCATTTAATAGGTCCAAGGTTGTTTTCAGCACAGAGTTTACTTGTTCTCTCTCCACTACTTTTACGTCAAACTTCACTGGTCTGTGTAGTAAGTGAGCCTCTTTACTAGTATCATTAGTGGGGCCTGTCAACCTTATTAAAATGAGTCTGCTGCCAAAGCCTTTATATATATATTTTCCAAAACCTTCTCATTCTAATTAAGAAGTAATTTTATTAATACGCTTGATAGCACTGTTATCCTTTTCATATGGGGGAATAAATCTAGTTGGATTAGCAGGACCCTACTCTAAAGACTAAGGGACTCTGGAAGTCTAGCTTTGAATTAGTTAATTCACTAATTTGAGAACAACTGAAAATAAGGTAGTTAGCTTGTATTTAGTTCTCATTGTGCAATACTACCCAGTGTAGTTGTTTGTAGTTTTTGGCAATAAGTTTACCTAAAATAGTTAATCACTAAATAAGGATATGGACTCAAAATTAGATGAATTTATGGGCTACAATGATCTATCCCCCCCATTGTGTCCTATACAATTTTTATTCCATCCTGTACAAACTCAAGATTTAAATTATGGTTTGGTACAAGAACAGAAGCAAACCAAAAAAATACACACAGAAAACATTACTGTCATTCTCTGAATTATCCCACATATTTAACTTAGAAAGTATCATTTCCTTTGGTTCCTGCCAATCAAGAGCTCTGTCCAGTAGATTTCATCCATTTTCAGATTAGCCTAAAAATTATCATCAAATTATCCTTGACCATATTCCAGAAACTAGGTTTCACAGATGACCAGTGGAACTCTACTTTGTACAGTGGTGCACAGAGTTCATTTCAATTCTATGTTGGTAAAGGCCAGCCAGCAATCTTAATGTGTGACTTAATAACTTGTGTTTTGGTCGCACCTGAAGCTCTCCACCTTCAAAAGAAATAATTTTTTTAAGTTTTCAGAGAAATGTTAGGAGTCCAGTTAGACCCTGACCCTTTCAGAGCCCTTTTTGGTTTAATATTAAAGAACTATGGTAATCTTTTACCAAAGGAAAAATGTGTAGTCATTGCTTTCACCACATTCCCTGCAAGCCAGCTCATCCTTTTGGACACAACATGCTCTTCCATCCTTCTCACAATGGGTCAAAGAGTTTATGCATATATTAAATTAAATACAAACTGAAAGACTTCCATATAATGATCAATGTGGACCCATAAATGTTGTGTTATATCAGTTTTAACTTTCTTCTCATCCTCTACTTCAACTGCATGCACCATTGTGAAAACCTACCTACAACAATTATTCAGTAGCTTGTAGAATCAACTTGAGCAACAAAAACTTGAAGTAATCATATGACTTCATTAATCTCGCATCATTGTGGAGGAATTTTGACCTACTGCTTTTACAGTGGTGATTCAGTGCGTTGAGGTTTGGAGCCATTTTGTTGCAGATATGCTGGTGTGCTTGGGAACATTGTCTGTTGAGTGACCCCGTTTTGGCCAAGCTATATCTGTCATTTGTCAAACAGATGACCTCTGGAACACTTTGGTATACATGTTCAGCTCAATGACTGCAAGATGCCCAGGTCCTAAGGCTGCCAAACAAACCCACGTCATCACCCCTCCACCAGCATGCCTGATGCTTGGTATGGTGTTCGTGCTGATATTTGGTTTTTGCCAAGTGTTCCACTGTGCATTATAGTTAAACATCTCCATTTTGGTCTAGTCTGTCCAAATGACATTGTTCCAGAAGTCTTGATCTTTGATCTTTGTTTAGATGCAAGTTTGCAAACCTAATCAGTGCTGCCATCATCATTTTCTTCCAAACCAGCCATACTTGTTCAGTCTTTTTCTAATTGTACTGTCATGAACTTTAACATTTAATATGCTAACTGAGGCCTGTAGAGTCTGAGATGTAGCTCTTGGGTTTTTTTGTAGTTTCTCTGAGAAGTGCAAGGTTTGACTTTACTGCTTCCACTCCTGGGAAGATTGTGGCATTGTGTTAACACACACCTGAATACTCCAGACTAGCAAACTGACGAAACTTATTTTATAGAGGTGATCATACTGGGTGATGATCAGTTAATCAAGTGTATTTGATTAGCAGTACCTGGCTGCCACTTAGTGTGTGTATTTTCAGCTTCTTCCTTGTATTTTCCCCAAGGGGTCGCCACAGTAGATCTGGAAAAGGTTTTACGCTGGGTGCCCTTTCTGATGCAACCCTCCATAGTGAGAGGGGCTTGTGTCCCCACCTGGAATCAAACCAGGAACTTTCGCTCAGAAGATGAATTTGTAAACCACTACACTTACTGTACCCTAATTAAGTCCTACCATAAAATGGTAGGAGGGGGAACAGGGATCTCAACTACCACTTTTGAAAAAGTGTTTTTTTTTTTTTTTATGGGGTAACCAGATGTCCTGAAGGCAAAAATATGCTTTATATCTTCTACTCTTAAAAACTTTGCATCAACAAATACAGCATACCTAGAAAAAAGCTGCCCTAGAGGAGAATGAGCATTGGATTCAACAGGTGGTCAGAAAAACAACTTCAAATGTGTGATAGTACTGCTACATGTCTGCTCGGTGTGAAAATATGTAGGACCCAACTGTTTGCTAACACATACGCATTTACCATGGCAAATTTATGAGGCGATAATAGGTCAAAAATAATTTAGAGCAGGTCCTAACTACACAGATTAGTACAGTAAATCCACATTAAGACAATCAATAGACATTAAGAGAACTGTCCAACAGCAGTTTTCTTGTTAAATGACTAAAAGGACCTGATAAGACTCAGTCTGTTATCTGCTCACTAAATGGCCCACTTCCAAAATCCTTCGATAAAAACAAACTACTCAGCAGCTAGCAATCAGAAGTGTTAGTTACAGGATGAAGCATCAAAATCAGCCTCCCAGGTAAAGTGGCAAGGTGGTTCAGGATGTCTGTATTTGTTCAGCCTGCTATGCCAGAAATGTTGGTGAGGATTTTTTCACAGATGGCACAAAAATGGTTTTCATCAGTCATGAGTGTCCCCTCAGTTGGCGTGAACTGATGTTTGACTTGTTGCATAACACAGTATGTCATTCTCGGAAACAGTTCCAGATCAGCCAAGATTACAGAAGGTAGAAAGAAGAAAGTCACACTGTATATCTCAGCTTAACAGCAAAGTCTAACTGGAGTAAGATTTCCAGGCTCAGTCCTCCTCAGAGAGTGACGTGGACATGGAGGGGTGACCCTTACTATTGGAAATAACCACTTTGTCATATCACCTGTAATGACTGC
>VUQH01044122.1:0-17120 GCA_015106775.1 Etroplus canarensis | reverse complement strand
TCACACACTCTTCCTTCAAGATGACCCCTACTCCATTTCTCTTCCTACCTACACCATAGTAGAACAGTTTGAATCCACCTCCGATGTTCCTGGCCTTGCTTCCCCTCCACCTGGTTTCTTGCACACACAATATATCTATCTTCCTTCTCTCCATCATATCAGCTAGCTCTCTCCCTTTACCAGTCATAGTCCCTACATTTAAAGTTCCTACTTTCACCTCCACCCTCCTACCTTTCCTTCTCCCTCTCTGCCTCCTAACACACTTTCCCCCTCTCCCCTTCCTTGGTCTTCGGCCAGCAGTAGTTTCCACCGGCACCCTGTTGGCTAATAGCACCGGAGGCGGTTGTTGTTAACCCGGGCCGCAACCGGTCCGGTATGGAAGTCGTGTTATGAATCCGCATATTTGATTTGGCACAGTTTTTACGCTGGATGCCCTTCCTGATGCAACCCTCCCCATTTACCTGGGCCCCTGTGGCTATCCATCTATCTATCTATCTCAAGCTGTGATAAAATGAAGATGCCAAATAATTGGTGCAGTTTGTGGGACCAGTCTTGAAAGAGTAGATATTGTGGAACAAATAAAGACCTTTTTAATGAGCATTATACTGGTTCATTTTCAGCATTTGGTTATTTGTTAATTAATTATGGGAAACATTTCCATCAGAGTAGCAAAATTATTAAGCTACTCTTCCCACTGTCTTGTTGAGGTTATGCTACATTAGGTAAACACAAGGCTAATTTTTAAATCACAGATATATTACAGAAAAGAATCAATTTCAATCAAATATAATAAAAAACATAAACATGGACTAATAGGACAAAAGCAAGTTTTATGAGAGAAAAAAGGGTACTAGTCAACCATAGGCTCATTTGTTCAGACTAATTATGCCAATACAACGAGCAGTGTAATTTGGCAGTGATATATTGATGTTTAAAAATGTCACTGCCATAAGTTTTACTGATCCATAAGGATCACTTAAAAACATAAACATGGAATTCATAACATGTCTGCACCATTGGCTTGAAAAGATTGATTTTTCTTATTCTGTTGCACATATAGTTAGGTACATAAGTTCTACACATTTTTTAAAAATATTTCCCCTGGACACCAGCACAGTGCATTTTTTAATAACAACCAATCAAGATGTGATTGACGAGCAGTTTTATAGCTTTAATCCGCTGGGTTTGACACAAGTATTGCATTAACTGTTTACAATGGCAGGCGATTCATATAAACTTACCCATCAAAACTAAACGGAAATGTACTGACTTGCAGTTTTATGGTCAGTTTGTTACATAAAAAAATCTGGAGTTGATTCAAAGTGTTGAACTTGCGCTTGGTAACTAGAACTTTCAATATGAGGTTTAAAGAGATGCCAACAAAAACAAAGGAGGCCATCATAAGACTGAAAAACTAAAATAACACCAAAAAACCTGTGAGACAGAGATAGAACACAACTAAAGTGGACACTCACAGAATTCTTTTCTTGGGTAGTACAACGCACTTCACAACATCTAGCATATCAAAAGGTGACGTAAGGTATATCATCATTAAAGTCTACGGTCAATGGACACCTTCATGGATTCATGGATGTGAATACATAGGGTTTACAAAAGCTGCAAATCACTGGTTACACTAAAAAATGGGATGGCCTGATTAGATTTTGCCAGAAACCCTCTAGAAGAGCCTGCCTGGTTCTGACGGGAAAAGAAAAATTCTTTTAACAGATAACACAAAGAATAACTTGTATTAGAATGCAAAGAGATAAGTATGGAGTAGGAAAGGAACAGCTCATGATTTGAAGCATACCACAACATTTCTCAAATATGTTGGAGACAATGTTATGGTATAAGCATGTAGAACCAGTGAAACTGGGTCACTAGTGTTTATCGACATCAGTGTTTAGCAGGATGAATTATGTAGTGCACAGGGGCTATGGTATCTGCTCAGACTCTGCCAAATGCTGCAAGAGTCTCTCAAGGCAAACAAATGCAATATCTTCAATGGCCAAATCAGTCACCTGATCTCAAATTAGTAGAGCAGCATTTCAGATCCTGAAGACAAAACTGAAGGCACAAAGAAGCAGCAACTGAAGGTGGCTGCAGTAAAGGTCTAACAGAGCATCTCAAGGGAGGAAACACAGTATTTGGTAATGCCCATGAGTTCTAGACTTGAGGCAGTCACTAACTACAAAGAAGATAAAAGATTTATGATTTCTTGAGCATCTGAAAATGGGGGAATGGAAAAAGTGGTTGTGATTCCTAAACACATAATGTAATGTTTTGTTTTTTGTAAAACCCTTGAATGAAGTTGAAAGTCTGCATTTCAGACACATTTTAATTCCCTGAATACTCACTGTGGTGGTGTACAAAGAAAGAAAGAAAGAAAGAAAGAAAGAAAGAAAGAAAGATGTCATTTTTCCAAAACCTATGGATCAACTGTAATGCTTTCTTAGTGGAATAAAAATGGCAACCAGTTATACATTTTCGTATGAAAATATATTATCTAAAGATTTTGTAGGCAGATAGGTGTAAAATAAATGACCACAAACTAACATTAACAATCATTTTTTCATAACTGAGAATTTGTAAAATGATCTTCTTCATTGTTTATTTGGAGTTTTTCAGCAAAAATAGTGACAAAAGAAACTTATAATAATAAGATTAAAATTATTGAATAGTAGCCAAATGGTTAAAACACACTAGGCATGACAACAATGATCAATGTTTGATTCTGGCCAGAATCTTGCCTCTCTTCTTTTCTCTTGGCCTACTTTTCATGTCAGTCTCCTCACTGAATTTTTAATAAAGGAAAACATGGTTATCAAGAAAAAGAACAAAATCTAACAAAGCCTTTAGTTATATCTTCAGCAGATAAAACTACTTTTTGACTCGAGACTCAAGAGACCTGAACTGACACAAAGAAAATACTTTTAGTTGTACATCTAAGAATGCATTTGTGTACAGGGAGTGAAACACTTTGCAACAGATAAACTAGGGCCAAGACCTTTATTGATTTAAAAAAGCATCATAAAAAATTAAATTCACTTGTAAATTTTAGAGCAATAAAAAAAGAGCAAACCACAAGACCATGCCTGGAAGTTATTGTTATGTTCAGACTAGCCTTAAATTGTAGACAGTCACAGTGACTTTAACATTTAAGCTAATTGCTGATAAAAAGGTAATAAATAAAAATAAACACACATGATAGTTTGGGATATTTAGGTCTCCAGGTGTAGTCAGCCTTAGCAAAAGCAGCGTTTCAGAACTTACTGGAGCTTCACAGGCAAAAGCCAAAACACATCACAGGAGTTTAAACCTGAATTGCATACCACTACTATTACATAACTGGATTGTACCAGTAATGATTTTACAACCACAGATCCCTGTTGAGCTGCTGTCTATCCTGTCACCAGGTAGTCCCATATGAGGCCTCTGGCAGGAAAGTCATTGCACCTTCTCCAAAAAGCTCATCTGCTGCTCTGCGGGTGCGTGAGTACAAAACTGAACATTTTTCAGGTCAAATTATAACCAAAGAATTCTTCTCTACAGAGTTTTTCCTTTCAGTGCTGGCAAACATTAACAAGTCACCTAAGAAATTAATTTGATACCAGACTATTTTTCATTTGTGATGCCATACTTAAATGGCATTAATGAGACAGGCTGTTTCAAGTAATATGTCAAAAAGACTTTGGCTTAACAATAGTGACATTTCAGAAGTTACTCAATCCAAACAGTGTTATTTAGGAGAATGAGGGTGGGGTGATCCGTTGTTATACTGCTGTATAACATAATTAGTTAGGAGCAAGCATTCAAAGCTCTGTTAGTTTGCAAAGGAAAATGGAATGAAATCTAAAGCTAAATATTAACAGCAGTGGATTTAGTCTAGCCCTTTTTCATATGTGTGTGTTTATATGTGTGTCCTACGAGCACTTTCTTTTTAACATGACTGTAAGTAAAAGGCCAGTGTCCCACTAGTGTAGTATTTTAACATATTTGCCTTACGAGCAAAAGGTCCCTACAACTGAAGGCATTTGTGAAGTCATGTCCAAAAATTGGGTCGACCCCTGTATTACCTGCCAGTGATATTGTATATATAGTACCTATAAAAAGTATTCATCCCCCTGGGATGATTCACCCTTTATTGCTTTAATAAATTAAATCATGGTCAATATGATTCGGCTTTCTTGGCAAAAATTAAAAAAAAAAATATATATATATCTGTGTGTGTGTGTGTGTGTGTGTGTGTGTGTGTGTGTGTGTGTGTGTGTGTGTGTTAGGCAAAGAATTCCACAACAGTCATATGACTGAAACACTGAAATAAATATCTATATACATATTTGAGGAATGGCTATGTCCAGCTTTACCTATCTTGATAACCATTCATGCAATCTGCTTCAAGCTTGGTATGGTTGTTGGGGAATTTGGATGAGCAGTTCTTATATTTTGGCTGTTACTACTTTTATGCTCTACAGTCATCTCTACAATTAAAAGCCACATCCATGAATTAAAACTCCCACAAATGTAGTTGGGCACACACACACACACAGACAGACACACGTTCCCACATAGCTGTCCCTTTTTGTCTTTTTTTTCTCTTTTGAATCAGAGCTTTTAAACCTGCTTTAATTCATTTCCTTGACATTTATAAATGATAAGTTTAAAAAATACAAAATACACTGCCTGCCAATTGGCTTTGGACAAGCAAAAAAAACCCCAGAAAAATAAATAACCACAATTTTAGGTCTCACTTTAAGACTTGTGTATTATTGTGTTCTTAAATTGTATGTACTAGTATTTTTGTCTTGTTGGACTTTTGTCTGAAATGATGAAAATTACATTATCAAAATACTCATTAAAAAAATTAACTTTCTGTATATTATGCTTTGCTACAGTCCTCAGGGAGTTCATAATGTCATGTAAAGTACTGTACTGATTTAAACTTAGAACCACCTTTATCTAATACCAATGAAGTTCAAAACCTTCATTTCTTAATTTCTTTTTTTTTCTTACATTTTATTATTTTAACTTGTGCAATAAATAAAATCAATGGAGCTTGACTTAGCTTCAAGTGTCTTGGTTTCCATTATTTCCCTAGTCGTAAGCTTCACATATTCATTATTTGAAGTCATTGCATGAGATTAATTTTGCCTTCTTTCCTCCTCCATAACCTAAACTGACCTTCTGGCAAGCCCAACATGACATCCAGAGAATGATGATGACACTAAAGACAGTATTCCTCATAGATGATATTCCAGTGATTTCCATCTTATTAACATGTCTTCATCTCTGGAACATAGCTTGTAGGCTGCCCAAGGCAAGAAGATATCTGAATAAATCCAGCCTTCATAGGGGGAAAAAAGTTTTAAATTAGTCAAAAACATTATTTTAGAGATTGAATATAGCTATATAATTAGTAATTACATGTTGGACACCATATATCTCCCATCTGTCAGTTAGCACATGTTAAAGCTGATATGTTATGAAACAAAACCATTCTAATTTTATATTTTGTCAGTTATAGCTTGGCTTCATTTTAATGCAGTGAAAATAATGTAATATTAATTAGTCTAAAACATACATATCCACACTATACTAATCCAAGTATTTTAAATCTGACAGTGAAAAAAGTAAGAAAACTCAAAAGCAGAATCACCATAGAAACGGATGAACAGCTCAAGGTGAGTTGTTCTCAAAACACAGCAAGAGAAACAATGCTTTGTGGAGGTGGAGAGGCAAGGCACATTCTCAAGCATATGCATGCTTACCATATGTCTCAGATGGCTGTATCCACAGGTTCAAGGTTTATGCTTGTGGACTAACTCTCCTTCACCATAGGCTGACTCTAATCCATATTAAAGGTGAAGTGCATTTTGATAAAGTGCCCAAGTTGAGCATTGGAGATGTCTATATTCTATGCTCTAATCACTTTTTCAGGCTGACTGTGCACATAGCTTCAAACCTTTAATGATTCAAGATCCTGTAGAATTTCTGTCCACCAAATGTGTTTTACTACTTAAGAGTTTGATTTCTGTCCATATAGCCCAAAGCAGCACATTTCAGAATACCCACAGATAAAGCCGTGAAAACATGAGGCTTTCATAGCCTACAAAAATAACTTAAAGGCTGTAATTCAAATGCCTGTTATGCTCTTGTCAAATCAGATTAGTGTTCTGGTCCTCTTTTACGATGGTACAATAATGAAAAAATAAAGAAAAATCCAATTGCAGTACCAAAGGAAAAAAGATCTAATTGCAGGTAACAGACCCAGAGTGTCAATACTAAATTAATGAGTGTTGAACAAATGTAAAACACATTTTTACTTACATGTAACTTCAGCTGTTCACTTATATTTACCCTTAAGGGGTTGCCACAGTGGATTAATCTGCATCAGTAATTTGGCAGAGATTTTATGCTGAAGTTGAAGGGCATGTATAGGTAGTGACCCCCAAACTGGGAAAGTAACTCTGACAGATTCTGTGAATAACACCTGTCCAGAAGCATGCAGCACTTGGAACAACTAAGATACTGTTTCATTTGGAGCCATTGCCACAGGTATATGAAATCACACACACCTAAATTCTTTACTCCTAGATATTCTACCATCAACTTTAAGTTAAGGTAAAGTCCACTGCCCATGCTGCACCTCTCCACCCAAGCCTACAAGGCCCTAGCTTATCCCTGGTTCCTGTAGCATGAAGCAACTTAGGAGTTAAGACTCCTCCTGGATGGGACACTAGTCCATCACAGGTTACCTTCAGAGTATTTTATTGGTACCCATATTTTATTGCTGGGTGGACAGAGGCACACTTGTAGTCAGGACCTCGCCTAAGAATCTTGGTGGGTGTCTGACCAGGAATTGAACTCACGACCTCTTGATCATGAGCCCAGCACCTTTACCATTACACCACCGCCCACGCGTAAGTTAAGATGGAGTGATGTAAGCACTAGACGGAGCACTAGACTCAGCAGTGGAAACGTACTGTGGAGCGATCAAGTTTCTCTATCTAGCAGAGTGATGGACAGCTCTGGTTTTTGGAAATGCCAGGAATAAGTTACCTGTCTGATTGCAATGTGCCAACAGTAAAATCTGGTGAGGGAGGGATAACGGCGTGCATGGGGTTGTCATTTTGTTTTGTTTTTTTTTTTTTGTTTTTTGCACTTAAGAAAAGTCTCAATGCTTCAGCTTACCAAGACATTTTAGA
This sequence comes from Etroplus canarensis, assembly GCA_015106775.1. NCBI lineage: Eukaryota > Metazoa > Chordata > Actinopteri > Cichliformes > Cichlidae > Etroplus > Etroplus canarensis. The sequence goes on along the minus strand of VUQH01044122.1, from coordinate 9,915 downwards.
CAATTCCATATTTCCAACTTTGTGGAAACAGTTTGTTCTGACAAGACTGTGCACCGGTGAACAAAGCAAGGTCCATAAAGGTATGGCTGGATGACTCTGGTGTGGAACAACTTGACTGGCCTGCACAGACCTCAGGGTAATGTAAAGGTTGCCCAAAACTTTTGTCCACATAGCATATATGTTATGAAGAATTCCCTCACCCTACACTATGTATTATTAATTTGACTGGTTCAATAATTGTGCAGTTTGGGAGGTGAAGGGGAAGAAGTTCTTAATTGTCAGAGCAAAGGTGTGCGCTAATTAGCTAGCAATAGGTAACTATCTAACAGTGATCCATTTACTGTGAGTTTTAGGGTCCCTGTAGTCAGAATTTTCTGGTAGAAATATAAGACAGTAATATTTTTCTTAGTTTGTCACAATGGCTTAAACAAGCCTCATCATAAGCAGTTTCAAATACTTTTTAAATAACACACCACTGACTAGGTACTGCAGAGAAGGAAGTTTTGGTGTGATATTACTACTGTGGTTTGGAGAAGTGTAGTTCCATCCAGTACCACGCACAACTTGCTGCTTTACTAACAACCACGTGCAAGACAGTGCCTGGTAATTTTGTATCTGATTTAAAAAAGAAAAAAAAAAACACTACCCAGCATTTCGGTTAAACAAAGCTAGAAAAAATGCCCGGCAGGGGAGCATTTATATAATGATGTGATATCATTAAAATGGCAAAATTTATCTGTTACCTGTTATTTCTTGCTTCAAGACCCAGGGTTATATATTTTTTTTCTCCACTACACCAAGAGCTGAAGCATAGGTAAGTGATTTTTGCTCTTTGCCTTTTAACAAGATTACACAAAAACTCTCCAGCCAAATTTGTTCAGATTTGGTGGAAAGGTGCAGCATGGGCAAGGAAGAACCCATTACATTTGGATCAATTTATTTAAAATTGTGCAATTGGACAGTGACTTGGCTTTTGCTCTGGTTTAGGCATTGGCAGAAGATGCACTCTCTAGATGCCTTTTTATAGTGTTGTTTTTTTTAGCCATCACTTAAAGGTACCTTGTGGAACTTTTGACAACAGTGGGGCCATGTAGCAATGTTTTTGACTGATGTGTCAACATAGTTCAGCATCTTGCCCATGATTTTATATGTAAACTTCATTCATTAGAGTTACATAATATATGCAAAGTCACTGTTTGTGAGAATCAGTGACTGTAAACATTTTTATTTGCATTAATTTTAAAAATTTTTATCTTTGTTTGCATGCTATCATGATCATTTGTGACCTTATATTTCCCAGTCAGAACTGCATTTTGATCTGCTAATTGTGTAATTTACTCAGGAAGAAAGAAAATAACATAATAAGTTGTTAAGGGCAGACTAACTTAGAAAAAGTTGAAGAGGTCCCCTTGCCCTCAGTATCCTTTAAAGTTTATTGTCTGCTTTCTCCGACAACCCACAGGCCCCTGTTTATGAAAGTCATTCAGAACAATTTAGCTGCATCGTCCCTCAGCGCCATTGTTCACTACACTATGAATACACTGCCACCCAAGATAATGCTAGCGCAGCAAGCCAATCTCCACAGAGGGACACCTCAAGCGTGAATCAATACCCGTGACTTCCATGAGACAAAAGCTAAGACCTTGCCAAGCCAAGAGCCACTTTGCCAGGGACACGCACTCATGACTTTCCCATGTATGGCAATGTCCCAAAAACACTGGATCAACTACTGCATCTAACGTGACAACACATGGCTTTGTTCAAATCCATTTTTGTTTCAGTCTATTCAGGAGGCTGAAAGAGATGTACAACACTTTGAATGTTTAATGTTATTAGAATATTTTCTCATCTTTTGAAATAAAAGAAAAAGCTGAGAATGCTTGTTCCTTTCATTGTTGCATAATTTTTAGTTTGTCACCTTGCTGTTTTTTGACTTTGTAGCTGGAAATGAAATACTGTCTGCTGTGGCTTAATAAAAGACAGGATTTTACAAACATGAGACGGCACACAAATGAACACCCAAATAGGGACAGGGCAAACAGAAAGAGAGGAACATGGAAACACTGGAAAAGTGAGCTATAAAACATGGAAATCAATTCCTGGTTGCCCTCTGGGGAATTCTTTACCAACACAAAAACACATGAAATACACAAGACACGACAAAAGTTGATTTTTATTGAAATTGAGCAAATGCAGCAATAGATTACAGTTTTGACATTGCTCAGGAGTAGAAATAGTGGCAGTGGATTCAGTTTCTCAGACAGTGACTGCTTGTCACAAGTACAAAAAGAATGTGTGGGAGGCGGGATTGTGTGGGTGGGTGCATGGGTCGATGGGGGAGCCACAAATCTGGGGTGCTCTGATGAGTTTGTTTGGAGTCCAGCTGTGTGTTTGCCTGTGACGCCTAAAATCCATTAGAAATCTGCTGGGGGTCAGGGCTCCACTTCGACTGCAATGGCTTTGTGCCTTAGAGAGGCCCGAGTGGCCTACCACAACCTCATTTTCTCCACAGAGCGGGGGCTGTAAGGCAATCAGGCTCCACAGGACAGTCGCCCAGAGAGCCAGAAGCATGAAAACATGCTGTCCAACCATCTCTAGAGAGTCTAACACAGAATGGCTGGCTTGAAAAAGATCTTTAGGTGACGGCTGATTATGTGGTGTTCAGTGTATATGATGCATCAATGGCTTTGTGGATTGCAGTGTTTGAAGTTCTTTCTTATTCTGACTGAATTTGGCAGTTTGCTTTTCATGTGAGGTTTTAAGCAAGGCAACTATATAAGATCATATTTAACATTAACCTATTTGAGCAACTTTTTTCAAATTTCCCCATCAAGAGGGTGTTCTGAAGTCCACGGGTGCACAATGAGCCAGTTTGGCCCAACTGATGTACATTTTTATCATGAGGCTGTGTGCAGACTTCCGCATGCCCTCTGATGCGTTGTGATTTACGTGATAGTGGAGTAACTAGGCATGTATGTGCTCAAAAAAGATGAGGAAGACAGTTCAGGCAGGGTGGAGTGGGTGGAGTCAAATGTCAGGGGTGATTTGTGACAAAAGGATAGCTGCAACACTGAAAAGGAAGGTTTTAAAGACAGTAATGAGACCTGCTATGATGTATAGTTTGAAGACAGTGGCACTGACGAAAAGAGGCGGAGCTGGAGGTCCCAGAGTTGAAGATGCTGAGACTTTCCCTGGGAGTGACCAGGATGTACAGGATTAGAAATGAGTACATGAGCTCAGGTTGAGCAGTTTGGAGACATAGCTAAAGAGGCAATCCTGATATGGTTTGGACATGTTCAGAGGAGGGATACTGGATGTGTTGGACAAAGGATGTTGAGGATGGAGCTGCCAGGCAGGAGCAAAGGAGGAAGACTAAAGAGAATGTACACGGATTTAGTGAAAGAGGACATACAAGGGTTGGTGTGAGGGAAGAGGATGCAAAGGATAAGATAGGATGTGATGGAGGCAGGTGATCTGCTGTGGCGACCCCTAATGGGAGCAGCCGAATAAAGAAGAAAAATAGGACTAATGATGCATGTACTGTACATTAAGTACAGTAAGAACAGCTACTCAACCACGGGGTCCTTAGCTGTCAGTGGATACATCTTAAAAGAGTACATTCACGGCCTTAGGGATCTTTCAATTTCTCCTGATTCCTGATTATTTTAATATTATCATTTATAATAGTAATAAGATGTAATATGATAGTCATTAGAGGAAATGTTGGCTTGTCCTTGAGAGTGGCACAGCATTAAAATAGTTAATAATGTATATGCATGCCTCACAAAATGCACATACATTTCATTCTCCCTGTGACTGCATAGTTTTTTGTCTGGATATTCTGTGTTCACTGTCCAAAGACATGGTTGTTAGGGTCACTAGTGATTATAAATTGGCTGTAGGTATGCATATGAGTGTGTGGACGTCTAGTTCCATGTTAGCCCAGTGATGAACTGGTTACTAGTGTCCCCTGGAAATTTTAATTTTCCTTCACAGTAGGCAATTTGTACACAAACTACTGTTGACTAACAAAAATATATATTATATGCTAATTTTCAGTTACAACTTTACCACATAATTTTCTTGCAGTAACCACATAATGCCATTGTTGAGTTTTAGGGAAAATACCAGAAAAAAGAATCCAGAAATTACTTTCAAAACTGACCTGAGCTGTAATAAAAAAAAAAGTCCCATAGGGAAGTTTTGTGACTTGGCAGCTATTTTGGCAATGTGTCCAGTGCAGTTATTAGATTAACTCTTTGGGAACAGAAGCTGGTGTTATCTTTGGTGTTATAGAATGCTCCCATATATTTCTATCCAGGATTCTTTAAACGTCATCTCTCTTCTACTGTAGAATTTATCTCCTTCTAAAACATCTCAAAACATCTAAACTGGGTGGAAATTTAAATCCAGTCTGAGTGATTTTTTTCCAAAATCCCAAAAATTCAAAACTACATTCTGAGCACTAAAGCACCCAAGAGATAGAAATCCTGGATACTTTGGCATACATATTGATTGAAAGCATCTTGTTTTATCACTTGGTTATTGGTAGGGCCAGTGGCCAAAGCCTGACTTCCCTGAGCAGATCTTGAGCCATCGTGGGGACCAGTTGACAAGAGAGGGATATATATGTGCAGGAGCCAATCAGTGCCACCTGCTGTGCAGAGGAGGAAGAAAACATTTTTTTAGGGGAAGCACATTTACTGGGAGTCCTCCCTGTCTGTGTTGAGAGCTGGTAAAATGACCAGATCTTGACAAGACTTCAATTCACGGGTCACAAAACATGTCAGAGTAATGGCAGAAAGGTTGAGAAGCACACTTAGCTTGACAGGTTCCTTTTAATGCTAGCTGCCTCCAAGCTGTGATCCACGTGATATGGTGCACATACAGATTAACTTTCAGCAGACTTCGTTTGCATGTCAATTTCCTCTGTAATGTCAATCTGAAGCAGTGGAGGGGTAAGTTTTTCTCTTGTTTTTTTGTTTTTGTTTGTTTATTTTTTTTATGGTATCTGCATATAGCCATCTGAAACCTTTGAAAATAAATTGCTTTGATTTTTTTTTTTTTTAAAAAGCTTGCAGAAACACCAAAGCTGATGTTCAAGGAATGATTATAAACCTTAAGCAATTACTTTTAGATGCTAAGTTTTCTCATTGTAGGATCGCTAATCAGTGGTTATCCAGTATGGTTAGATAGCAAGTGATTTCTCTCTCATTTGTGGCCCTTTCAGAGGTGACTTCATCACTGGTGCTTGAAAGACACAGTGCCCCTGAGTAACAAATGATTACCTCTGAATGAATCCCTAAAGTCTTGCTGCTAATGCAGAACAATAGGTAGTCAGAATAGGGAGGTTGTGCTTTGCTTCAAGATCTATTTTTTATACCCAGCATCATTTTTTGCTTCACTGATCTATCACTAAACAACAGCTGCTGAGCAGAAGCCAGAGAGACACACTGCAGGGAGGACGAGGCAAAGTGGGAGAGGGAGAGACATGGAGAAAGCCATAGAGAGAGAGAAGAGAAGAGAAAAGGCATCTAAAATTGGAGACAGAGGAGTTTTAAGAGGTGAGGTCACTGGTGATAGCCTGAAGCTCTTAGGCAATGGTGGCCCACTGAGAAAGAGAGTGAGAAGAGGGATCCTGGCAGGTCTGCCTCTCTCATGACGGATAACAAGTCACCTGAAATGGCTTCCTGGGTGGCAGCCATTAGACAGACAATTTGCAATCATCCCTGGCCCAATTTCTCTCACCTTCTCTCCCTCTCTTTCTCTCTCACTTTTTCTCATATTACTCGGCTTCTCGCTCTGGTGCCCCATAGACCTTGGCAGCTTGAGTGACAGGGACTTAACTAGTCTAGTCATACAAATGTGAGAGGGGAAATGAGGAAAAGAGAGGGGAGAATTTCATTCATCTCACAAATACCAAATAACCTCTGCTGCCTTGCCCATTTACATATTCTCTCCACATTCTCTGTTGGCCAGGTGCACTGTCCTGTTTCCAAGTCATCTCATCTGGAACTCGCCGACGCTGCGTGACACCTCAGAGGCAGAAAGCAGAGGTGTAACTACAGTAGCAGATGTAGGAGCACAAAGGCCTGTGCTTATGTCTGCATCATCACAAATACAAGAGTAACCTGTAGCATACTGGGCTGCTGCATCAGACCCACAGCATTGCTATATAAACTATATTTCCAAAGTATATGGACAATAGACAATGCACTAATAAGACTTTTTCATTCCAAGACCAGTATTAATCTGTTACTATGATATGTTCCACTCTTTGAGAGATTATGCAATTTTGTTAAAATATACCTAATTAACTGTTGCTTGGCTTGATTTAAATATATATAAATACTGTTTGGATTTTAGTTCTTTCTGTAGAGCAGTATTGTTTATTTTTTGACTACATGTGGGCAGTAGAAGCATTCTAGTTTACTAGTTATATTATAATTTCACTCTGGATATGCATCTTGTTCCAGATCATAACTGTTTGAATCATCATAGTCAGACAGTTTTATTTGTTATTGACCAAGTTTAATATTGTTCTGTGGTGTGTTCCTTTCATATTGGTAGATATGTGTGCCTGTTTAGCTAGCTGCTAGGGTTTTAGCTGTGCTCATCTGTTTTACACTCATCCAGGAAGGGAGCTCCTGAGTTATGGTTGTGAAAGCTTAAAGAGAAGAGACATTTTTCTTCAGGGTCCCCAGGCTTGGTGCCTTTTTTTTATGAAGGATAATGTTAAAGTACAAAAATTTTCATGCATGCATTAAACAGCACAGAATATGTGAAAGAAGGTAGCATGATTGGTTGGCTCCTTGCTCTGCAAGATGGGTGCTGATACACATCTGCACCTATTTTTCAGGATTTTACAGTCAAAGCCCCTGCCCAGAGGTGAATTTGTGCCTTATGCCTGCATATCTGTATACACCACTATGCTTCTGCATTCAGCAACTTTAGTAAGGTCACCTGCTGATATTGATAAGGTCTCGCTCACTGAGTTCTGGTTTATTCTGAAGGTGCTTGATGCAGTTGAGGTCAGGACTTTGTGGAGGCCAGTCTAGTTTTTTTTTTCCTCACATGAAACTGAAAAAAATACCCAATTTCTTTCCTGAAACTGTTTCTGCTTTGTTTGAAAATAGAACTGTATTCTATCAATTCCTATGCTGTTTTAAAAGGCAAGTTAAACAGTGGCTTCATATCTGATATCTTATATATTCAAATTTAAGTAAACAATGATTACATTTAAAGTTCAGATAAAACAAACAAACAAACTTTTAAAAAAAGCCTCAGTTAATCAACTTCATGACTGTAGTATCTATATTGATGTACCTTCTCTTGCTGGCCACTTTATTAGGTACACTCATTCAACTACTGCTTATTACAAATATACAATCAAACTATCATATGGCATCAACTTAATACATTTAGGCACATAGATGAACAAGATAAGAAAGGTGATTTAGGTGACTTTGAATGTGGAATGGTTGTTGATGTCAGAAGGGCAGATCTGTGTATTTCAGAAGTTACGTATCCACTGGGATTTTTCCATGCAACCATCTCTAGGGTTTACAGAGAATGAACCAACAAGACAAAATATCCAGTGATTAGCAATCTCTAGGCTAAAATGCCTTGCTGATCCCAGAAGTAAGAGGAGTACTGCCAGACTATTTGTTACAACTAAGGCATGAGAAGAGCATTGTTGAAAGCACAACACATAAAACCTTGAAGCATTTGGGCTATAGCAGCAGAAGACCACACTAGGTGCCAGAACAGGAAACTGAGGCCGCGAGTCACATAGGCTTACCAAAACTGAACAACAGAAGTTTAAAAAAAAAAAAAAACATTACCTGATTTGACGAGTCTCCATTTTTGCTGTGATATTCAGATGATAGGATCAGAATTTGATTGTTTTCACACCTGCCCTGTATCAGTGGTTCAGGCTGCTAGTGGTTTAATGGTGTGGAGAGCATTTTCTTGGCACGCTTTGAGCCCCTTTGTACCACTGAACATTTTTAAACACCACAATCTACTTTTGTATTGTCGCTGACCAAATCCACAGAGTACTCATTTTCTGATGGTTGCTTCCAACAAGATAACACACCATGTCACAAAGCTCAAATGATATCAAACTGTTTTCTTCAACATGACAGGGTGTTCACTGTACTCAAATACTCTCCACAGTCACCAGATCTCAATCCGGTGACTGTACTCAAATACTCTCCACAGTCACCAGATCTCAATCCAGTGGAATGTAATAGAATGGGAGAGTCACATCATGGATGTGCAGCTGACAAATCTGCAGCAACTGCATTCTGGTATCATGTCAATATGGATCAAAATCTCTGAGGAATGTTTCCAGCACCATGGCATGAAGAATTAAATCATATCTGAATGCAAAAAGGGGGTTAACCAGGTACTAATAAGATGTATCTAATGAAGTGGGTGGTGATTGTATACAGGCGTGATTTGATCACAGTTAACTGACAGTTGTCTGCAATCATTCAACTATCATTACATTTTAACCCTTTATGACCAACCATAGAAGAAGTCCACCAAAAATTATCTTTACTTTTTACATACTGCAGTTTTTTTGGGGTTTTTTGAGAATTGAAACTTGCTATACATCAATACAACCTCTATATCCCAAGTTATAATATGGTGGTCTCTAGGATTCTTTAATATAAAGTAACATGAAATGCGATAGTTGAAAACTGGTTGTCAAAAACTATAGGAGAGCTTCGCTATAAAGTGTCAGCATGCAGGTTTGGCTGATGTGATGAAGCACAAAAAAGGCAATTGCCTCCTTTAACCCAGGCAGTTTTTAAACAACAAGTGAGAAATAAATTCCATTCATGACTACATACAATAGCCAGTTTGACTCTAATTGTGATAAAGTCCACTTTTGAATTTAACAAAAGACGCACTTTGCTGACAAGAGGCTTAGACATGTTTTGAACAAAAAAGGGAACTCTATCAAAGGTACAGCTCACTTGGAAAAAAAAACAGCTATAGCTCAATGAGGTGAGAGAAAGCTCATCTGACTCAACTGGTTTGCCAGATGTTGTCCTGTTATTCAGTATGTTACAGCACTCTGCGGCACTGACAATGTTTCATCTTGTTGGAGCGAAGCAGTGTGATTATGTTTTTGGTGTTGTGTTGTAGTTGCACCATGCTACAATGGCAACGGGTCTGTCAGCAATGTGCACTGTGCTGATAAATCTCACTTAAAAGGAGAAAAATCACGAGCAGAGAAGCCATGATACCGTCTCCAGTGATGAAGATGTATCAATAAGTGTGCCTAATCAAGGTGGGAGCAAGTCAGACAGTCTAAGTAAAGGCTAAGGTTTGGTGCACTACCTCAGTTTTAGAAGAAATTGGGAAGTTTTGTTTTTCATCAAACCGGTGTGATTGCTCATGTGCTTCAGTTTAAAAAAAAAAAAAAGAATTTAAAAAAATCCAGCTGTTCCAGGCTATTTCAAAATGTCAGATTGCCCTGAAACGAGCATCAGAGGAACAGCCATCAGGCCTGATGTAGTCTTACTCCAAAGGTTCAACCGTCTGTTGCTGCCTGCTGTTGCCCCCCCAACCACACACACACACACACACACACACACACACACACACACACACACACACACACCACACCTACATGTCCCAGTGCTCCTATCTTCACACAACAGACGTGCAACCATGCTTGTTCACAGTGATGGTAATTTCTAGAGAACAGCAAGCAAATGTTGGGCAAGGAATTAACACATCATTAACACCTGACCCACCAGACAGACAGTGCACATAGCTATTATTTAAAGATATATATATATATATATATATATATATATATATATATATATATATATATATATTTATGCCTTTTTTTGGATTTGAGATGGAGACTAAAAACATAAAAACATTTTCTAT
>VUQH01044121.1:0-11573 GCA_015106775.1 Etroplus canarensis | reverse complement strand
GAAAACCAGTTAAAAAAAAAAAAAAAAAAAATAACGGTGCAGGGTGACCAGTGCACACATAAATGTCCCACCTTCAACATGTCCAGTGATGCATTCTTTGGGAAGCTTGAACATAGTCTTGCCCTCCTTGTGAACTTGATCCCAGTCATGAGAAAGCGTCATTCTACAATTAAGCATAAATTAAAATATTAATCACGTTCACATCTCACAATAAATGCTTTGAGCTATGTAAGACTGTGAGCATGAAGTAAAGTTGTACTTATAAAGCTCTGCCAGAGGTTCACTTTCTTGCGTGGTCATTTTCTCCAGGTAGTCATCCAGGCCGCTGGCGATGTCCTGAGCCTTCCGCAAGTGACTCATCAACGCCTCCGGAACATTACCACATGCTGCGGCTACGTCCTGAGCTTTGGACAAAAGCTCAACAATGATTTCCACTGGGGTGTCAGGAACTGGGGAAATGACAGATGTAGTGTTACACTATGTGGACCTCTTAATCATGAAATTCAGGTGTTTCATTCAGTCTCATTGTCACATGTGTATAAAATCAAGCACCTAGCCATGCAGTCTGCCTTTACAAATACTTGTTAAAAAAATTGGGTCATTCTAAAGAGCTCACTGAAATCAAGCATGGTACTGTACTGGGATACCATCAACAAACCAGTTTGTAAAATTTCTTCCCTCCTAGATATTCCACGATCAACTGCAAGGCGCATTACCGTGAAGTGGAATTGTTTAGAAACTGCAGCAACAAAAACACTTGTGGCCACTGAGTCCTCAGGGGCATAGTGCATATAAGTTGCCAATGCTGCAGTAACTCAGTAACAAACCTCCTCTGGCATTAACATCAGCAGGAAAACTGTGTGCCGGAACCTCCATTGCATGGGTTTCTATGGCTGAGTAGCTGCATACAAGCCTTACATCACCAAGAACAACCCCAAGCATCAGATGGAGGTAAAGCATGCTGCCACTGGACTCTGAAGCAGTGGAAATGTGTTCTGTGGAGTGACGAATCACGCTTCTATTGATCTATCTGGCAGTCTGATGGAAAAGTCTGAATTTCAAGAATGCTAGGAGAATGTTACCCACCTGATTGAGTTGTGTCAATTGTAAAGCTCGGTGGAGGAGAGCTAATGCTATGGGGTTGTTATTCTGGGGTTGGCCTGGGCCCCTTAGTTCCATTAAAGGCAAATCTTACTGCTTCACCTTATCAAGACATTTTGGACAATTCTCTGCTTCCAACTTTGTTGGAACAGTTTAGGGAAAACCCTTTTCTGTTCCAGCATGACTGTACCCCAGCGCACAAAGCAGCATCCACAAAAACATGACTGGATGAGTTTGGTGTGGAAGAACTTGACTGGCCTACACAGAGCCTTGAACTCAACCCCCCAAACACCTTTGGGATGAACTAGAAAAGAGATTTTGAGCCAGGCCCTTTCATCCAACATCATTATCTGACCACACCTATGCTCTCCTTAATGAGTGGGCAACAGTTCCCACAGCCACACTCTAAAATCTTGTAAATAGACTTCACAGAAGACAGGAAACAGTTACAGCTGCAAAGGGGACAGTAACTCCATATTTATACCTATATATTTTGAATGAGATGTCATAAAAGCTTATGCAGGTGGCCCAACACTTTTATCAATATAGTGTACTTTATGATTTATCTCCAGGGAATATGATGAAGTTCCGCAGCAATGCAATAATGTTTAGTATCCAGTAATCCAGTATCCAGTAATCATTTAAGCAATTCAATCAATTTATCAATTATTCAACTGGTAAATAAAAATATTTGGTAGTGTCTAAGGAGTCGAACAAAAAATGTAATAATTCTTACATTTTTGTAAGAAACAAATATATGATAAGATTAAAAGAGATTTTTTATTTAGACAAAATTCTGGGAAATTTCTGTTATGAATGCCAAAAATACACAACTTATAAAAATATAGCCATCAAAACACAAAAGCTTACTGAAATATCATCAAATATAACCAAAAATAATGAGCTTAATAATGTGAAAGTTATAGAAAACTCACGATAAATAAGCTCAATAAGTGAAAATGAAAAGCAGCAGCTCAAACTGAATCCAAATAGCCTACTAAATGGCAGAATAGTAATGATTCTCTGACTAAAAAAAGCCCGTATACCTAAATTATTCAAAAGGAAACAAACTTTTTATAATTGACAACACTAACTTTTGTTGCTTATTTATTTCTTACTGTGTCATTTTGGAACTGGATGCAGGTACAAAACACATTACACTAATAAGGAGATTGTGTGTATTTGTGTAGGTGACAAATAAAGCTTATATTATCTCAATTAGAAATGTAAATGAACCAAAACATTTAAAAATACATGATGTCTGACAAATGTTTGAACTCAAATTTAAACTTTCAACAGATATAAAGCCAGCACAACTACAGAGCCACACATTACAGCACACACACATGCATAAGTTATACAATAAGAAAACATAGATTCATAGATTTCTGACCCTCTGACACATTTTTAAAACTTTCAGCAGTCCTGTATTAAGATAAAGTTGGTCTAAAAATGTACACGGACACATTTAAAGTTTTAATATGAGCTGAGACCTGTGACAACGATCTGTGTAGTCCCCTCACAGTGGAGAATAAAAAAAAAATCTGGCAACATTCTTACCTTTTTCAGTTGACATGCTTCGCTTTAAAGGGCGTGACGCTTTTTTTTCCAAGTACAGCAGAATATCCGGTGTACCTGCACAGTTTCTGTTATATCACTGAGATCATTCAAAGTGTTCAGTAAGGGGAGGGGAGAATAATGGCTTGCGTAACTCTTGGTTTTCCAACGGCTTTACTCACGTGACTGTGGGTCCTGCCCGTCACCGTGGATTTTCGTAACCGTGGAGTGCAGCAGACCACGGCGCTGTGTAACACTGAAATGCCTTTCCCAGCTCAGGGAGAAGCCTTTACTAAGAAGCGACGGGACTGGTTTGTTGGGTGGGTGCGTGGGTGCGTGGGTGGGCACAGACCCTCCCACAAACTGAAATGTGGGAGGGTCTGAAATGTCTGAAGTTCCAAGAATAATTTGGGTTATTCATGGCAGACTGTGACCCCAAGCTAAAGAAGGGGGCAAACTTAGAACACTTAAGAGTGTACCTGGAAGGTGTTACGCAAGTGTGTGAATTTGCACGCTGTCACACACTGATGACACGCTCCAGTTTGACATTTTTGACAATCATTTTTAACATTTTAACTATTCCTTACCCAACAATGTATGTGGAGGTGCAAAATATATTTGAGCATTAAATAAAAGTTTTTTTTTAAAAAACTATACACTAGCTGGCCACTTTATTGGGTACAGTTTTTCAACTGCTCATTAACACAAATATCTAACCAGACAATCACATGGTCAACTCAGTGCTTTTAGACATGTAGGCATGGTCAAGATGACCTGCTGAGCATCAGAATGAGGAAGAAAGAGGTCCTAAGCAACTTTCAACATGGTTGAAAGTTGCTTAGGACTAAGACTGGCCAGATGGGCCAGTCTTAGTATTTCAGAAAGGGCTTATCTACTGGGATTTTCCTGCACAACCGTCTCTGGTCCATAAAAGAGAACATACAAAGAAAAAAATGATAGAAAATGCCTTGTTAGTGCCAGAGGTCAGAGGAGAATGGCCAGACTGCATCAAGCTGACAGGAAGGCAACAGTAATTTTAATAACCACTCGTTACAAAATAGATGTGTAGAAGAGCATCTCTGACTGCATAACATGTCGAACCTTGAACAGATGGGCAGCAGAAGACCACACCGGGTGCCACACCTGTCAGATAAGAGCAGGGAGCTGAGGCTACAATTTGCACGGGTTCACCATTGATTGGAAAACCTTTGCCTGGTCTGATGAGTCTCAATTCTTGCTGTGATATTTGGGCCAAGTCAGAATTTGATGTAAACAAAATGAAAGCATTTGTCCATCCTGTCTTACAGCAACAGTTCCCTCTGCTGGTGGTATAATAGTGTAATGGCATGGGGGATTTTTTCTTGGCACGCTTTGGGCCCCTTAGAACCAATTGAGCATTAGCACCACAGCGACAACCTGAATATTGTTGTTGACTGTGTCCATCCCTTTATGAACACAGTGTACCATCTTCTGATGGCTGCTTCCAGCAGGATAACATGTGGTGTAGCAAAGCTCAAATCATCTCAAACTGGTTTCTTGGACATGACGATGAGTTCACTGTACTCAAATGGCCTCCATAGTCACCAGATCTAAATTCATTACAGCACCTTTGGGCTGTGGGAGAGTCGAATCATGGAGGTGCAGCTGACAAATCTGCAGTAACTGTGTGATGCTGTCATGTCAATATGGACCATAAACTGTGAGGAATTTTTCCAGCACCTTGTTGCCATGAAGAATTAAGACAGTTCTGAAGCCAAAGAGGGTTTCATCTCTATGCTGCCACGGCGTATCTAATGAAGTGGCCTGTGAACGTGTGTTATCTTATTGAATTTGACATTTCTTATGTATATTACTAGTGTACTATTATGTATTATAGCCTATTCTGCAAAAATTAGCCTAATAACATTGCTAATAGGTGTGAAAAAAAATGAAGTTGCAAGCTGCTTTTGCCTAAAGTCCAACTGAAAATCAAGCATAATGGTAAACCACCAGTGTTGGTGGTGAAAGCTAATTGGGCCATGCACTGTTTCAACTTTCATGACTTTTCTTTCTTTTTTCCTTTCTTTTATTTGATTTGCAATCCATGGCCAGGGGAAATAAAGATAAGTTAGCCATGCTAGCCACCACTCTTGATGTTTAGTTAAATTAAGAGGATAATTTTCAAATTCATCTAGTTTTAAATAAAGGCACAGGGAACCAACTGAAGATGGGCAAAAGAGTCACAGGTTCAAGACCCGTGGTGTAGAATAATCTGCAGAAACACGAATGCGTCCCCTCTCTTTCATGATCCAAACAACTATCTTCTCTTGTGTAGTAATGCTGGTATCCCCACAGCATAAAGAGCAGTGCATTCAAGTGAACTTTGAATAATGACTTCAGAGAAATTTTTTCACTTTTCAAAGACATGCAGCCAGTTTTGGGCCCTGCCTTGCATCTATGACACCCCCAATATAGGCTAAAACATCAAACGACACAGGAATCACACCTGCCTGATTTCCTGCTCATGTCTACAGAGACAGATGCTCATTTAAACCATGACATGAAAATATCTGACTTCATTAGAATATTTCATTGGACTTCATTCTCAATATCAGCTACTTTGAAAAAAATATTCTTGACTGAATGTACCTCTGGCTTCCTCCCCCAGTGGATTAATTCACATTGGTAATTTGGCAGTTTTACACTGGATGCCCTTCCTGGTACAACCCCTCCATGGCGAGAGGGGTTTGTGCCCCCACCTGGAATCA
The DNA here is from genome assembly GCA_015106775.1 of Etroplus canarensis. Classification (NCBI taxonomy): domain Eukaryota; kingdom Metazoa; phylum Chordata; class Actinopteri; order Cichliformes; family Cichlidae; genus Etroplus; species Etroplus canarensis. The sequence continues at coordinate 6,168 of VUQH01044121.1, read as the reverse complement.
AACCAAGGATCTTGATTTGTATGACAAATGTTTAAACCACTACACTACAGGGACACTTAATCTTGACTTAATGAAAGTGCTAATTCCACTGGAAATGGATAACAAATAATCAGGGGGTTTAATCTAAGGGCCAGTTGTAATTTTTTGTGACTCCTCCTCTATCAGTTGCCTCAAGACAAAATATTATTGGTTGGATTTGATTAAATGATGGAAAAAATAAAAGCCTCTATAAAATTAAAGTGAAGTGAGCAGTGAAGCAGTGAGCAGCATTGAAATGTGTGTACAGCTTTTATAGATATTTATAAAAACAAAACAAAACAAAACAGTAATATGCAGTGACATCAGGGAAACTATATTTTGAGGATCACCTGTCATTGTCAAATTTGAATAAACAGAGTGACATCCTTAGATTAATTGATAAGATAAGATTAGAAACATCTTATATTTGAGAAATTCTTTTATTACAGTACTTGAAATAATTGTGATAATAGCACTAACAACAGAAACAACAACCAAAATATTAATAATAGTAATGATAATTCTACTACTGCTAATAATAATAATAATGATAATATTATATAAGAATCAAAATATATTATGTCAAAATTAACAATGAAAAACAGAATTTAAAAATGGCAATGTAATTTTAAAATGAAAGAGCAGATGACTCTCTGCCAGATATATTATAAAGAATTATTGCTTGTGACAAGAATGATTTCCTGTATTTTTCCTTGTGGCAGTGGAGATGAATCAGTCTGTTAGAGAGGATGTTCTGTTGCCTGTCCAGTGTGTAATGCAGAGGGTGGTCAGGATCATAATCATAATTATAATCAGAAGTCTTTATTGATCACAGGGGGAAATTGTTTGGGTTCCAAATGATCCATTATTATGTGTAAAAATGATGACAGATATAGAAGGTAGAAAATGAAACTGTACAAACCTATATGCAAAAGTGCAGTTGTTCAAGCATTCAAAGTTAAGAATGAAAAAATAGTAAATATAAATATATATGAAAGCTAGACATGAAATAAGAATTAGCCTTAATTTTTTTTCATTTCACTTTCATCACAATAATACCATGTTTCACAACACCAAGTTTTTGTTGCTTTTATCCCCGTAGTATAGTGATTTTACACATTTGCCTGACAAGTGATGGGTCCCTTCACTGATTCCAGGTGGGGACACAAGCCCATCCTACCATGGGGTTGCATCAGGAAGGGAATCCAGCGTAAAACCTCTGCCAATTTACGATGCAGATATATCCACTATGGTGACCCCCTTGGTGAGAATACAAAAGAGTAGACAAAGGTACATTTGTAGAAAGTGCATTATGTCACATTAAAATACATCATCCAAGATGGATAACAATTTGTTCAGTGACCTCCTCTCCACTAAGGCTTCAATTCTTTTTCCAGTTTGCAGCCAATCACAGAGTCAGCATTCCTGTTCAGTTGGTATTTCCAGCTCCCCAACAGACCACAGCATAGAACACTGTGCTCGCCACAATAGGCTGATAGAAAATCTCCAACATTTTGTGCACATGTTGAGGGATCTCATCTTCCTTAGGAAGTGGAGCCTTCTCATCCCCAGAGTCTTAAAGAGTATTTCTGTAGGTGGCACGTTTTAAGTGTACAAGGTGAACGGGAATGGAACAGCACAGTCACATGCCCAAATCAGACAAAGCACTGCCCATTCTAATATACTGCAGCCTGACTGTCAGGTAGTCAGTAATTGATTGGTGGATGTGTGTTTACTGAGATTTCCTGTAGCTTCTCCCTCAGTAGCAGCAGCTGGATTTTGTTAAAGGCAAATTCAAAATTATCCTCACTGTGAAGCCTTTACTATTCAGATGGGAGTAAGTTCTCTGCAGCATGTAGAGGATGGAGTTATTCTAGATTATGTTTATATAGATTTGTAAGCTGTTAGCCACATTGACCATAAAAGCAGAGAGAATCAGAAGTGAAGAGCCTCAAAAACACTCACTGCTCAAAAAGTATGTGTCCTATTGAAAAAAACCCTTTTGACATGAACTCCCCTTTTCCATCCAAATGTAGACTATTTGCAGTCTTTCACTTGATGCAACTTGTATTCATGGCTAGTTCATTTTAGGGAATCAACAGCAGAGGAAAGAAATTGAATAAACAAGAGCAAGATACCCAAGAGATCAGGATTCTGCTTTTGATTGGCACAGTTTTAATCATCAGGCACTTAGAATATCTCTAACTGAAAGAGAATATGAATATGGCGCCCTTGTTCTCCTCTTCAGTTGAACCATACTGTTGAGCATGTTTCTTCCTTTTTAATTACACTTGATTTCTGGTCACTATATGTTTGCACTAAGCACTTTTATGGAGGTAAATTTGTGTCTTTATTTGTCATTTAAAAAAACATTTAAAATTTGAGGTAAGCCTCACAAAGTACGGGATGTTTCAAAAACGGGGACCCAGTTTCAATGTGGTATATTTCTTCACAGCAACATGGGACAATTACACAAAGTTACAAATGGTTAGTTATGGTCTTTTAAAACTCTATGTTCTTTCATCTGATAAATGTTTCATTCATGAGCAGTTCGAGGTTGCACAAATATAGTGGTTTCAAATCAGGTCCATCTTTCTGAAACACCCTGTATTCTAAAAACCATTTATACATGTCTTTGAGGTGATATCGTGTGAATGCCCATCAGCTATTATAGCTGAGAAAAAGATTAAATGATGCAACTTAAAATACGCCTACATCATTTCTGTCTGATAAAGTTCCAAAAGTTATATTTCCTAACAATAAAAATAATGGGTAGATCCGAGCAATGGGCAGATCCCAGCTGGCAGGATAAATTGAATTTTATTGCAAGTTCCTGAGAATTAAATTTTAAGTTTTGACAATGCAGGGGGGAACTGGAGGCAAGAATTGAGTTGAGGAAGCCAGGGAGTGGGACTGGTTGGTAAATGGGGAGGGTGCGCAGTAGAAAGGCAAAGTCATTTCAAAGCTCGCCATTGTATTTATACTCTGCCCCTTGTTTAAGAGAAGCTTCAGAGGCATCAAATGTGACTCCATACTGATTATACAAGTGGAAGTATGCAGGCACAGGTTTGAAACTAGATTTGCACCAGAAGTGGGAAGGGAACACCACGCCCAGACACACACATACACTTATACACATACAATGAGACAGATGAGGGACTTGCAAAAACACATAGGAGCACATGGAACAAGGGAAAGGTTCTGTCACGCTTTCATCTGGTCCCTGAATCCTGCAAAATCCCTGCAAAATCTGTAATAGTGTATTAAACTGAGTAGTAAGGGAGTGTTCTACTGCTTTTAACTTTAACTTTTAAACTGCGTCAACATCAACATGTTATTTATTCTTTCCAAAGTTGACAGTCTTGCTTTAGATCAAAGCTGCATTCTAGCTGGAAGGTTGGCCCAAGAGATGATTCAGAGAATTTTTAAAGTCTGAATGTTAATTTTCTCTTGTAAAAAAGTCACTGGGAAATAATATTACATTTTTGATATTTAAATTCACTTACCATATCAACATGGGTGTATTTGTACTGAAGATTCTAAAATATTTTTTTCTGGCCTAACAGTAACTGTACATTAGCTAAATATGGTAGCTTACACTTAATGCAAAAATAGGTTTCAAATCACGTCTGTGAATTTTATTTTATTTTTTTGGCCTAAGGTAAATCAGGTGCTACATATTACCTGGCTTTGAGAACTGTCTTTAATTAGTTTGTCAGATGATCAACTGAGGCTGATGTGACACCTCTGAAATATAATAAAAGAGCCTCATTAGCTTGATGCACACTTGATTGGCTTCATTAGTTCAGATGTGTGAAATATTTAGACCTTTAGAAATGGAAAAAGAGTTGCTGAGATCTGCCCTTGTGCAAGGTTTTTCACACATTTACATGTTTGGCTTCCAGACTGTTAAAGAGGGAAGGAAATGCTTTCACAATGATGAGGAATACGGTCTGCTCACAAGTAACTACTTTATGATGTCTTGTTAAACAAGTTAAGTCAATCCCCAGTGATCTCTGATGGCATGTAGATAATCTCTACTAGGAATAACAAGGCACTGATGATGCCTTTCCAGGTGCAAAAGTTCCCAGTACTTTAGGCACTAATGTGCCCCCATACTATCAGAGATGCAGGATTTTGAACTGAGCACTGATAACAAGCTGCATGGTCCCTCTCCTCTTTAGTCCTTAGGATGCAAATTTCCAAGTAGAATTTCAAATTTCATTCCGTCTGATCAAAGAACAGTTTTCCACTTTGCCTCAGTGCATTTTGAATAAGCTTTTGCGCAGAGAAGACAGCAGTGTTTCTGGATCACGTTTAAATATAAGGCTTGTTTTTTTGCATGATAGAGATTTAACCTGCATTTGAGGATGGCCAACTGTGTTCACGGACAGTGATTTCTAGAAGTGTTCCTGAGCCCATGCGGTGATTTTCAGTTTGTAAAGTTTTTCTTTTTCAGAGTCACCGTACTTTAAATCTATGACGTATGTTGTGAATCTTATTTTAGTGGCCATAGCACCCCTGCATCTCCTGTTGGCTTCCTTTGTTGGGTTTATTTGGGGGGGAATCCAGTAAACTAACTGTGCAGCTCTTTCTTCACTACATAATGTCATTTTTAAAATTTTACTACATGTTTTGAGTCTTTTGCTGTCAGCAGTTGGGTCCACATAACTTTGATGACATAGAGGGAAGCAATTTTAATGCCTTAAAAAGAAAATAAATCATATCTAAATATTAACAATCTGTTTCTTATATAAATGTATATATCATTCTAAGTGCATAAACTCAATGAACTCAATAGGCAGCCCTGTCAGTTCTGTTGACACTAACTGGAACTCTCATGAAAAAAGCATTGGCTTTATGTTTCACACCTTCAACTTGCCCTGTGGCTATCAGAACTCTTTGAACTCAGAGCCCATGAAGCCTGTTTTGAAAAATGACTTAGGAAGACAGTTACAAAAAAGGCTGCTTATCTAAATTTGACATTTAAAAGAAAAAACACATGAACTTAATAGCATTTAACTCTTTCATTATTCTTCCTGGCCAAGTAAACCAGGATTACAGAGATGTCAGTATTTGATCTTAACTGTATCTATTTCTATGCTGGACTAAAAATGTAACAGTTAAATATATACAAGATTGCTTATTAGCTGATATGTAAATTTTTACAGAATCTGTGTAACTAAGACTCATAAAAGGTGTATTGACAAATGCAAATGAAATAACATGAAGAAGAGGTTGAGACTAAAAGTTTCATAAGGACCATAAATAGTTAAGATACCTCAGTTATTTTACAGAAATTTGAATTTGGCTTAAGTTATTTGAGTTTAGGCAGATGCTAAAAAACTGTTTTGTGAAGAAAAGAACCACTACAGGAACTTTTAAGGCTCTTCAGATACATATTGTAACAAGTTAAAGGAAAAACTCAAGTCCTTGATATCCACAGTGACAAGACCTGGTGGCTGGAGTTCCCATTTATGCAAAGTTTACCATGAATCAGGGTGACTAGAAAGTCATAATGTTCGCTGTGGAATGCCCCCTGGAGCACAGTAATTACAAAACAGATAAGAAAAGGTTATGATGCATTTATAACTCCGTATGAACAATGTCCTTTTGTGTTATTTGTGACTCTTTGTGTACTATGTGGAATATGAAGATGTGAAATGTGCCAAATTAGATTAGATTAGATTAGATTACTTTATTATCATTTCAACTACATATAAAATACACAGTGAAGTGATATAGCGTCCCCCCAGGACCCGGTGCCCCATACAAGGGTGGTGCCAGCTGGCCAGGGCCCGCCTCCAGCCCAGCACAACACCCCGCCCGCGATGTCCTCTTCCCCGGCCACTGGCATCAGGCGACACCGAGGACTGAAGTCCCGGTCCACACGCAAGCCAAGATCGGAGTTCCCAGAAACCGTCCATCCGCAGCATCAGCCCTGCGACGATACTCCCCTCGGAAACCAAAAACTTTGGTTCCCGGATGCTGCCTGGCAGGTCATGAAAAAACAACGCTACCAGTTAGCCTCGTCCGTGGATGGAGCTACAACGGCGTCTGGTCGTCCTCGAACCTCCGACTTCCGAACACGAACACCACTGTCCCGGCGTCCACAACATCCGAACACCTGAATACCGGGTCAGAACATGG
>VUQH01044119.1:0-18643 GCA_015106775.1 Etroplus canarensis | reverse complement strand
TAGATCATATGTCTGTTCTTTATTTTTCAGTTGCAGTATGCTTGTTACAGATGCAGTGATTGGTATCTTAATGTGCACTCTTCTTCTTTTCTCTTCTGTTTCTCTCTTTTCTTCTTCTTTCTTTTCTTTTCCCTACCTGTCTGTTCTTGCAATAAAGAAAGAAAGAAGTATATCAACAACAGGAGGCCATAGAGTTTATGGAGCTCCTTCTGGTAAATTAAATGTGTTTGGCACAACAAAGCATTCAGACCATGATTCTGCTTGCTAATACTGCCAGACAGGACAGGTTTTAAAAAAAAAAAAAAATTGTGAGTGTGTGTGAGAGTGTCCTAAAACTGTTCATTTCCTACGCTGATTGAGAGTGGACTGGTACTTACATAGAATGTCTCTACTCTAATCAAGCAATTAAAATGCTTTTTATTACAAGCCTCATTCACTCATTCACACAGTGCTTTATTCTATGCCTTTAAGTGCATTTAACCCTCATATACACGTTCACACTATAATGGGTGCATGTAGACTGGAACAGCTGGAAATTGAACCACAAAACCTTGTGGTTGGAAGACAACCCACTCTGTGGCCAGGGTGAGAGCAGTCTTTAACAATGTTTTGTGTTCTGGAGAGGTAGTGTGTGTTTGCAATATATTTTAGAGAGTGAAGAGGGCATCAGGGAAGCTATCCAGTGTAAAATCTTCACCAAATCAAATACGTATATGGATCATTAATAAGATTTTCATACTGGATCAGTTGTGGCCCAGGTTAATAAAGATGGGAAGGAGGCTAGCTTTAAAGTGGTAGGCCTACTAGTCTCTCAGAACATTTCTTTATATTAGAGTGTCTGCAACATGTCTGTAATTATTCAGACTGTCCACAGCAGGCTTTTTTGGGGACAGGGTTAATAATGGCTGACTTTAGGCAGGATGGATGATGGCATGTGCTAGAGACAAATTGAAGGTGTTTGTGAAGACAGCAGTGACTTGAGTACCTTAACAGCTATTTCATTGGGGTCAGCAGCTTTCCTTTGATTTACTGACATGTGCCTGTCTCATTTCATGTTGCTGTACAGAGAATCCCTAGCCGTATCAAGTGTAGCTGTGTGTGAGATAGGTGTTTCCATCTCAGACTGGGTAAAGAAACAGTTGAACTCCTCCACTGGGGAGGTGCCTGTGTCGGAACTTCAGGTAATGCTACTTTTGTAATTTGTGAGGTGCTACATTCCCTGCCAAATCCATCTTACATAGTTATCTGTGAAGTTGTCCTTAGTTTTCTTTGTGTAATTATGCTTCTACTGTCTTTTAAATTTATATTTATTTATATATAACTGTGCATCTGTAACAAAATACAGTTTCCCTCTGGGAATAATAAAGTATTCTGATTCTGATTTTTGGCATTTTTGATGTTTCTCTTCATTTCAGTTCTAGCAGTGCTGTAGAGGGGCCTGCCTTAAAGGAAGAATCACAGGAAAGAAAGCATTTAACTGCAGCTAGAAGCCTTATAAATGATCAAAGTGTTATCTCGGGCAATAAAGACACAAAAAGAAATAATCAAAGCTATTAAGAACATGAAACCATCTTGTGATTGGACACACCCAACCCAATGCTAGTGAGTTCTCGGACACACCTGTCTACATCACATAAAGATACCACATCCTGTACAGAGTTGCATAGGCATTAGATATTTAATGTATGGAACATTTAGTACTAATGGTCCCATCTTCAAACCTGACCTTCATTTTGACATCTACTGAACCACTGTAAAGTTTTGTGACTGCGTCGTTGAACTGTTGCAACACAAAACAGCCTTTGTTCCTACTACAGTAGCTTTTTCCAGAACCGCATTTAGCCATGATGACACATTCACTCAGACAGACTCACTTTCTCAGCTACTAAATATAACAAGGAAATTGATCATAAAATTGTGAAAAAAAAAAATAGAAATTTACTGTCTTTGTGTCTCTACCTGCAGCTGTATGAGGTGATAGACAATAACCTGCTGTTTTCCTGGATTATACAATAACTTTAAATTACAGTGTAATGACACATATGCATGGGGTAACTTAGTCAATACACCTTGTTCCGTGATTATACATTAATATCTGCCAGCCATGTGTTAAAACCAGCGGCTACTTAGTGAACATTGGCCCTGACTCAAAGTCACTGAAACTGATCTGAATTACACCAGCAAGTGTGGTTAATCTGTGTGTGAGAAGAGGGAAGACAATTCAGGGGTAAGTTACTTATTATATTTATTTTCACCTCCTCTGTTTGGATATTTGTTTTTTGAGATATGTTTTCTCTAACTGTTTACCCACACGATCATCTCTTTAACACCAGAGAAAACGATTGTTTTCTCAGATCTGTCCCAGGGGAGTTTCGGTCCTTTCAGGTAGGTTAATAAGTAACATTTCATGGTGCTGATAACAGCACACACAAATGATAGCCTCTATAAACCTCCCTGTTGTAAAAAGATGCAGGTGACTTGAATCTCTCTGGTTTCAAGATATGAGGATGACTGAGAGGGAGTGAACAAGACTAAGCAAAAAAAAACAAAAAAAACATGTACAGCTCACTTTTGGGGCTAAATACTCAAACGGTTACAGGACGATCACAATGCAAGCTCAAACATAACGTCCACCAAAACATCATTGTACATCTTATAGAGTTAATAAATGACACTGATAAGAATGGGCTTTTATACTGGACTTTGCTTCGTCAGTTGATCCTTATGAACATGACTGATAAATGGGACAGCTGGAAAATTACAGTATCCTGGTTCCTGGTTTTCCTTTTAGAAAAATGAGAAATAAAAGGCACCTTTAGATGGTTTGCATCCATTCAGTTCTTCATCTCATACAATGTCTAAATTATAAGATGCCTTGTATCGAACCTGTACTGAGTCTAAAACAATTTGTGTTTTATCTCTAGAACCCAGTTTCTGTGAAGTCAGTATGACTGTTAAAGGGTGGGGTCTTGGAGAAGGGGAGGAGCACCTAGTTATTAATGCTCATATTTTGGTAGGAAAAACTGCAAGTGTAGATATGGATAAAACAAATTTTCTTCACCTGTAAAAATAAACTGAAAACTTTTAAACTGGAAAAAATACTAGTAGTGAGGAAGAAATAAAAAGCCTTGTGGCCCTTTAAATTGTGCACTGGGGAAGAGGTACATCTGCAACTCCAGTCCTTGTAAAACTTTAAAAATAACATCATTTAAATCTCTGCTTATCTTAAGTTTTGCACTGGAAGCTCTGATTGAGGTCCGGATGTATGCAGAGAAAGGCTACTGTATCACATGCAGCTCCTCCATGTAAACCTGTAAGCTGTAATAACTGATGCGCAGAGGGCAATGGAACATATTTACTGTCAGATCCTGGCTGATCATGTTGATAAAATTGCCTCTGCTCTGCCAAAGCATGCACGTGTGAGGTGTTTATTAAAGTCAAAGGTAAACATGACGGACAGATTTGAGCTATGGACATCACTTGGTTTAATATTTAATCACCAACACATTTCTGAGTCTTTTTTATAACATTAATAGCTGTGAAAACATTCCATTATCTTGTGTAATAGATCCAATACAAGAGAGTAGATGCTACAGCTGGGTCCATAACTTTTCAGACAATGACACATTTTTTGTGAATTTGCTTCTATACACCACCACACTAACTTTTAACTCAATTAACATATAATTGAAGCGCAGACTTTCAGCTGTGATTCAACAGGTTTATCAAAAATATTGCATAACTGTGTGACCTATTCCCTTTTTATTTCATGATGAATGAAGCTGATAAAAGATCTGGATTCAATTCCAAATATTGAACTTGCATTTGATATCTTTTACTGGAACTCTAAATGGGGCCATTAATAGACTTCAAAAATTAAATAAACCTATCAGAGAGATGCAAAAACTATAAGAGTATCCACATCAACAATCTGGATTATTTGCAAAAATTAGGGAATGTGCTGGCCAGCTCAGCAACACCACAAGGCCTGGAAGCCCACAGAAGCTAAGGCGGATAATCACAGAATTCTTTGCTTGGTTCAGAAAAACCCTTTCATAGCATCTAGTTAAGTCAAGGACACTCGAGGAGGTAGGTGTATCATTGTCAAACTCTACAATCAAGAAACATCTTCATGAATGTAAATATAGTTTACAATGAGGTGCAAACCACTGGTTACACGCAAGAACAGGAAAGTAGCAAAGGAACATTACGGTAAGACTACATTTTACCTTTTTCATATCGTTAAATAAACACAAATATATAACATAAAAATAACTATCTAATATCTTCTTAAGGTTATGTTCACTATTATGAATTTTCACATTTCTAAAAAAAATTTACTGCAGATTATGAATGAAAAATAATAAAGTTTCAACAGTATTTTTCTCAGTTCCACTAATACAACATTTAATTATTTGATCATATTTATTTTTATAAGGAATGCTGTGTGTCCATAGGAGTAATGTATATTTCGACTCACCAGTCAGTTGAAACGTTGACTATTTTGACTAAGTATAAAGCAAATTAAAGTGCACATTTGAGCTCCTTTAAGGATATTTTCACTTAATTTTGATTTGTACTGCACTCTAATTCATGTTTTAAAAGGTTACCTTTCACTGCACTACATTTACCAATATATGTAGTAATCTTTAGCAGTTATCAACAGCCTGACAATCATTTCCAGACAAGACAAATCTCTCGTTTCAAAATCCTTTTATTTGAGATGATAAACAGAAATAATTAATATAGCACAGGTCAATGTTTTTTACACAACAAAAGCATTTCTTATGAGCATTGCATTCCTTAAAGTTTCATTCAAGTTCAAATAAACTGCACTCCATAGTAAAATCAAATGTATTCTTACTGCCTCTGACACAGCAGCAGCAGCCAGCAGAAATATGGCAAAATCACCACTATACCACCAACAAACAAATGATTCAGTTCCCCTTTATATCACAAGCATCACTTTCTAGTTCATCAATAACACTTTCTGTAACACTTCAAAAACAATAAAACAGTAACTGAAGCAAAATTATACTTTTACAAACTGTAAATCTGAACATATTTAGTTGGACATTACATAAAGTTTAAACACACCCCGTTTATTCTAATTTTTATAAAAGAAATGAGAAAGTGAAAGGTTATTAGTGTGTGAATAAATGTATTTATGATAATTTTCATACCTGTTAAAGCCTGAAAGAGAGTTGGGAGTTTATATTCAGCCTCAAATCAAAATTATGGATCCTTCAAGCATTCATACAAAAGTTTTAGTTTTCTTTTTATGCAGGTATATCAGTGTATAAGTCCAGGAAAAATGAAGATATGCCATCTTACACACAGGTTAGGATTTGGCAGCTCCTTTTGACACAGCCAATCCAATGAGGCCTGCTAAACCGGCCACGCCAAGGCCAATTCCCCCAACAATTGCCATGCCAACAAGGCCATCTAGATAAAAAGAGGTAAAGGTCAGGAAGTAGTTAAAAAACAAGTAACTATCATCAAATTAGTTATTGTGTCTTACCTTTCTTTAAAGCCTTGTCAATGAGTTTCTCCAGTTCGAGAGCCTGCTTGTTTCCTGGCTCGTTCTTTAGGAGAGTGCGGATGTACTTCAGAGCTTTCTCATATTCCTGGAGAAAAACATATAGGGAAGGGGAAAGACAGAGTCTTTAATTCAAAAGAGAGGAAAATTATCTTAGATGTGCACAACGTTTTTGTCTAACCAAAGTCCTTCAAAGGCAAGTCTGGCCACTTGGTAGCCATCTTATTAAGACCAAAAGGAAAATATTTTAAATCTTCTATCCAAATGAATGAAAGAGAGACATATATAATTTCAGAAGTCACAGTGACATAAAAACTGCATATCACCTTAAAAAAACACTTCAGGAAACTGGTAACTTTGCACTAAACAGAGATTCAAAAAGCCTTTTTCCCAACTAGTTATACTTCTACTGTCCATGTGCAGTTACACAACATCACGACCTTATTTATGACCAAGTTCAGGGCACTGACACAATCGTCTGTTCTCATTCTTCCAGAGCACTCACAGATATAGTATATCTGGTACATCTGCCATCACAAAGTTGAACCTGTCATGAACCTCTGCTTTGTGCCTGCATCAGAGCCACAACATGATTGACTCATTCATTTCTCAGTTCAGAATCTGATTAACTCTTTGGTAGCAGGGGTAGGACAACTACCATTCACTATTTCTTATGATGACTGGTTGAATCAATTAGGACTGTCAGTAAAAAATTATATATTTTAAATTTGTAGTAATGTCTATTGATATGGAAAGCTCCATCTAAAAATGATATAGTGTCTGGGTGACATTTTAAAGGAGATTTTTTCCCCATCTACTTTTAATAAAAATAAGTAATCTGTCTTGATCAACACTGTTAAAAGAAACAATTTTTCATGTCATTTATACTGAGCCTAAGATGTATTCAGTATTTTATGTGCTGTTAAAATAAAAGGATTCATGTAATCGTACTGTGCAAAGAGTTGTAGAGAAGAAACAAGACCATCTTGACCTCCATGATTCAAAGGGCTGATTAGTTATCTTCTAAGCACAGTGAGTTAGAGAGCAGAGACAGCACAGTATTGTACAAGCACTCAGGTGAGAACATTCCTGATACAGAGGAGAACAGAGGAGTCCATCTGATAAGTAGGCATTTTCCATCACAATATTTTAGAGTTAGGCAAATCAGAAAATCCTCTACGTACATGCTGACCAGTCATTAAGACTGCATGTTTTTGTGAAGAGCATGAATACTCACTGAAATGAATATTTTGCTCAGGATTCTAAACTCAAGCTCTTTGTATGTCAGATTTGTACTTTGCCCTCTGATAGCTGAAAAACAAAAGCTGTGACACACAAAAGCAGATATTTTGTTTTTCTGTGCCTTCATTTCAGTTCCTGTAAACCTAGAAGCAGAAAAAAATCCACCAACATAAGTCATAATTTTAAAAATGCCACTCACTTTGAGTCTGTAGTTGGCCACAGCAAGGTAGAACAAAAAGTCCCGGGAGTCATCCTTTGATGATTTCTGAACCAGTTCTACAAGACACAAAGTATTGATTCAAATCAGGAAAGCGGAGAACATACAAGTCAATAAGTTACAAGAATCCTCACTGTGCAAACAGTGAAGCTGCCCTTGCTCTTTGTTTCCGCTCATACAGTGCAAGTGCCTAATCCAGAACTACTTTCACCCATTTCTACTGGAAAAAAGACCACAATATCACTAAGCCCAAAGTTGGAAACACTGACATCAGTGACTGTAGAAGGAGCTACTGTCCACAGTGATTTTCTTCCCAAATTCTGTTACATATCTCTACATGTTGGAAATTTTGTCTGGTTCTCAAAATGGACCAAAACTTAGTCTGCATGCGCACCAGCAGTGGGTCAGTGGAAAAGAGGTAAAACTATAAAATCCAAAAATCTTATAAAAAATCTTATTTTTCTATCAAACACATTTTGAAATATGACAGGTATGTGTTGTGTTGTGTTAATGTTCTTGAATCTCAAAGATAAACCTTAACAAGGGTGACCACATGTCTCTCTTTAGACGGGACTGGACAGCATTTTTCTCCCTTGTTCCCTGTCCCACATCTCGAGACAATGTCCCACATTTTGACTGGCTCTGCAGGATGCACTCTTCTAAAGTCAGGCTTTAAACCAATAAATTTGAAGAAAGCAGTATAGCAAAGTGAAGGGTAGCCTGTCTAATGCTATGCCTGGCAGGGAACATTAAAAGTCACAAACACTGTAGATTTTGGTGAATATGGTGGAAAATACTGCTAAGAAAATGAAGCAGGACTATATACAGAGAAACTATTTTTCCTTTCTTTCACACAAAGAAAATTTGTCATAATTAAAAAAAAATCTAAAATGAGCAGATATGGCTCAAAAAAGGTATGCCAATCTATGGATGAATCTCTACTGAAACCCAGAGATGCTCACTGCACAAAACAGCAACTGAAATAACAGGTAAATAAAAGAGAATACAAGACTATATAAAGACTGTTTTTATTTAGTGAGAGTTGGAAAAGTTGTGTTCAGATATATTTAGCCTTTACATGCTCAGTGTCAATTTGATAATCTGCATAGTTTATTGCTTTTTTATTTTTAAGTAAAATATGAAAATTTCAGACAACCTCCCAGTAGAGGTGAGAATCCCCAGAGACCTTGTGTACCTGAGGGGGTTCCCTTGTATTTTCTCCAGGGGGTTGCCACAGTGGATTAATCTGCATTGGTAATTTGGCAGAGGTGATTACTGTGATTTAAACATTCTGCAGTATGAGTGTTGCAATAACATACAGTATATTGCAAACGCATAATCTATTTTCAACTGAAAATCATGTCACTGAAGGTAACCTTTGTCAATTTGTATTTTATCTAATAAGATAAATTTCCCAGTCAGTTCCTCTTATTTCAGTCATTTTTATTGCTGCAAAACGGGATTGTCAAGCAAACAGGCATACCAACACTGTCATTATAACCTGTCATAAATGACAAATTGAACTGTTTATATTACAGTCTAATCTACCTTAACTAAATCCATACATGTGGGAACTACTGTATTACTACATGTATTTTGAATAGTACAATTTGTATAATAAGTGTTATGTAGCCCCTTCACAAGTGAATAGTTTGAAAATAGATGAACGTGGAGTAGTACTATAAAGTTCCATTTGTAAAATCAATTTATATAACAAGCTACTGATATTTAGTGCATCTTTATTAATACAATAATTTATATATAAACTATTCTGTATTTATTTTTCTTCTCTACCTCTACCTCCCAGCACTGCATCCTACATTATCCCACACATTGTCTGGCCACCCTAACATCTAGTGCGACCACATAGCGAACACTCTGCTTGTGTGGGACAATGTGAGTTGTGGTAGCAATGCTGGGAGGCAGTCTGAAATTTTCAGTAACTCGCTTAAAAATAAGACTACAATAAACAGTACAGGTTACTGTATTTTCATTTGGCATGTAAAGACAAAATATATTAGTTGTATTTAACTTTTCCTACTCTCTTGATATATAAATACAATAAGGATTAAAGGTAGGTTAAGTTTGTCTTATGTCTCATGCAATAGTATTTATATACTCTCTTTTACTTGAGCTGTTGTTCTGTCTGGTAACCATCTCTGGTTTTCAGTAGGGATGTATTGAAAGACTGGCATATTCTTTTGAGCCATAGCTGATAATTTTAGCAAATTTAGCCAATTATAACACATTTACTGAGTCCCTTCACAGCATATTTTTCCTTTTGTGAAGGTGAAAACTAACTCTAGCAAGAGAGGAAATATTCTGTTTCTTGGTATATACTGCTGCTTCTTTTTTTGTTGTCATTTCCATCATATTCATCAAAATCCACAAAGCTTGTGGCTTTTTGGTAACTTGTAACTTTCCGTGATGGGTATAGCATTAGACGTTCCCTGCTTTCTTCACACCCATTCCATGATAGAATCAGAATTAGATACAGTGGCCAAGTACAGGGTGTTTCAAAAAGATGGACCCAATTTCGATGCAGCATATTTCTTGATAGCAACATTGGACAATTACACAAAGTTCAAAATAGTTAGTTGTGGTCTTTTAAAGCTCTATGCCCTGTCCTTTCATCTTTCATGTGGTAAATGTTTTACTCACAGGCGGTTCGTGGTTGCAGAGATATAGGGAATTCAAATCGGGTCCATCTTTTTGAAACACCCTGTATGTCAACACATACAAGGAACTTGACTCTGGTAACACTCGCTTGCCATACCATCAAAAAACTAAACAAGGACATTAGTAATTAGCAAAGGGTGGCTATTTTGAAGAAGCTAAAATATAAAACATGTTTTGAGTTATTTCACACTTTTTTCTTCACTACATAATTTCATATGTGTTCATTCATAGTTCTGATGGCTTCAGTGAGAATCTACAATGTAAACAGCCATGAAAATAAAGAAAAGCCATTAAATGAGAAGGTGTGTTCAAACATTTGACTGGAAGTGTACACACACACACACACACACACACACACACACACTTTTTATACTAGCCTATTATTTATTTGAAGTTTCTCTTTTTCTCTTTGTATATAGAAAAATGTTTGGTAGACAAGTTAGAATTGCTCTCATTTGGCTCTGCTCTTTTGCATTGGATGGAGACTGCATACTATTTCATTGTACTTATGTACAGTGACAATAAAGGTTCTGATTTCTGATTATTACAGGTGTTAAAATAATGAAGAACAAGACTAGCCGTGGCCCATAATGTTTGTGTACCTAGTGAGACATTTAACATGTTGTCCATCAGACTACAGAAAAGGGCATGTCTTTCAGAGCCAGTCAAAATGTCTGACATTGTCTCATGATGCGGGATGGGAGAGAACGGATAAAAATGACACGCAGTCCCACATAAAGAGGAACATCCAGTCACCCTACTAACGTGAGAAATGTTGCAGCAGCCGGGGCTCTCAGTAGGTAAAAACAATTCTGTTCTCAAACACATTTATTTAAAAGTAATAATATATCCTGGCATAACTTACCCTCCAAGAGTACGATCCCCTTCTTGATATCCCCTGAGTATTTACTCCGGATCAAACACCAGGCATATTCAAACTTTGTTTCTTTGGACACGGCTCCCTTCACCAGCTCGCTGTTGTATTTCTTCTCAAATTTCTGGAATTAAAAAAAGAGAAGAAAATGTCTGATTTAATATTTTCGTAAACAGCGTTGTTAGGAAGCCAGTGAAACGGAAAAGCCACCTTTTAAGACTACGCTCGTTGCTAGCATACGCATCTTTGCATTATGTAACACTGACTGTTGTGTATCTAGGAGCGATAATTATAGTTAATGTCTAGCTGTTAAGCAAGTAAGTTACAAAAAGTAAAGTCTAATATAACTCTCAAACTGCATCATTCAAAAAATATTTTGTTAGTGGAAACTATGACAGCTGAGTGCCCGGATATTAAATCATACATATGATGATTAGCAGAAGTTAGCTACGTGACGCGACAGGGTACGAGTCCATACGATATATTTCACCAACGTACTGACGTATATCAGTTAACAGAAGCTACGAGGCGCGGGTGGAAGTCACTCATGTGCTGATATATATGTTATAATCACAGGTAAGATGTTAAATAATGTGAAAACCTACTATAAGGTCTTCAGGAGCCACCACATCACTCAGAACAGCCTCCATGTTTCCGGAAACAGATTGAAGACCCGCCCCACTTGGTCATGATACGTCATCTTTCGCTTTGTCGGGCAAGGGGAGGGAGATCACGTGTCCCTCAGAGGGGGACCTCCTGCCCTTTAGGAAATGTGGCTGTCCCGTAATAATACAGCACAAGACGCACAAGATGTATCAGCAGTTAGTGGACCTGATAACAGTCTGGTTACAGCTGTAAATATGTTTAACTTTACTGAGTCGTAACAGTGATGAGTCGTAACAGGATGTGTAACAGTGTCACACATCCTTTATTCGCAGTTTGCAAAGAAAAGGAGTTGGAAATAGTGGACAAAACCACTGTGACATACATGAGGAAGAATCCATCTTTCAAAACTTACACATTTATCGTAAACTAATAGCTTTCAGTGCATGTAAAATTGTTTTCCTATATTTACACCGATGCACTGAGGAGGACGATGCTGTCTTTCACAGAAAAAGACAAGCCAGACCTTATCCACACTATAATTTCTATCAGTGATTGCATTAACATGGCAATGCAATTTTTTTTTTTTTCATTTTTGGTGGTGGGAGGGGGGTGTCCCTGGAGACTGCACAGCGTGTCTCCTTGTCCCACATCTTGAGACAATGTCCCACATTTTGACT
Organism: Etroplus canarensis; assembly: GCA_015106775.1. Lineage (NCBI taxonomy): Eukaryota > Metazoa > Chordata > Actinopteri > Cichliformes > Cichlidae > Etroplus > Etroplus canarensis. Next base: position 6,809 of record VUQH01044119.1, on the reverse strand, counting down.
GGCTCTGTAGGAAATGCACTTTTCTAGTCTGGCTTTCACCCAATGAATGGGAAAGCTTTTTATCCTAGAAAAGGTTTGCTGGTCTAATCCAGGGTAATTACAAGTAACCACAAATACTAAAGCCTTGATTAGTTTGGTGAATATGATAGTGAAATGAAGGGACAATATATACTCAGAAGTGGACTTTTTTGTTTCCTTTGTAATGTTTTGATTTTGCACAAGGGAAAATATGGCATGGAATGATAGTATTTAAGTGTCACAGTTGACTAAAATGGCTAAAAGTATCAGATTTGGCTAAAGAAAAAGGCATTATCATCTGTGCATGCATCCCTACTGAAATGCAGAGGTGGTCACCAAACAGAACAGCATGACAGTGAAATAAAGAAGCATACAGAATAGTATAAAAATTACTGTATGAAACCATAAGAACAAACTTAAGCTTCTATTTATCCTTATTATATTTACAGTGCAAGAGAGTAGGAAAGAGCTGCATTGAGATATAATATATTTGGCCTTTTACATATTAAATTTCAGACTACCTCCCTAGCATTACTAACATGTGCCAAACTGTCTCACACATACACAGGGTTCGCCCTACGTTGGAGTCTGGTCACCTTAGGCAGGGGTTGGCAACCTTACTTCCATAAGTGGCATTTGAAGAAATTTTTGACAAAAAAATCTGTAAGGAGCAGCAAAAGATATTTGAGCTTTTATAATGAAGGTGACAAAGTCCATTAAAATATCAACATTACTAACAGGTGAAATTATAAAACTAAAATAATAAAAATCATCACTCTTTGACTTACAGGCCTACTTTAAACACTGCTTTGGGACCTACTGTGCAAATGAATTAAATTAAAAGTAACCTAATTTGGTAATGAATAAAAACTGTAAAGATAACAGTTAATTAACTAAGCCAGTTTCTAATCCAGCCTCAGATCAAACAAAGTTTGTTCTTTTGTATTTGGAATCCAAGGCCAGGAATATAATACTCAGGACTACCTACTTATGTATTTACATCCATGCCAAACACAGGTTCAGCAAAATTAAGAGGATATGATATTAAGTGATGAAGAATGCAAATAATCACTTATGAATTAAAAAAGAACATAGACTGGAATGCCTTTCTCAAGATGTTAATTTTGCCAGTTACAGTGGCTTGCAAAAATATTTGTTTTATTTTCCTATTTGTTGCTTTACAACCTGTAGTTTAAATAGATTTTTCTTTGGACTTTATGTACTGGACCTACACACAATCTAAAATGGTGCTGTAAAAATCAGAAAAAAGCATTTTCAAAAATGCTAACCAAAAAAAATCAAAAAGTGGTGTGTGCATATGAATTCACCCCCAAAGCCAGTACTTTGTGGAGCCACCTTTTGCAGCAGTTACAGGTACAAGTACATATGCATGCACCACACACCATTGTTTTTGGTTTTTTATTAGATATTTTTTGAATATTTTTTGCATTTCACTGCACCAGTTTGGACTAATTTGTGCAAGTCCATTACAGTGGAATTTTTCTGGTGGGCATAGCATAGAAGATGGTTACCGTCACTTGACTGTAAAAAAGCCTTCCTTGCTTTCTTTACTATTACATTAAAGCCAGAATTTAGAAAAGTGCATATCCTGAAGAGTCAAAAATTGTGGGACACTGTCTGAAGATGTGGGACAGGGGGGCAAGGGGTATAAAAGCTGTGTAGTCCCACATAAAGTGACATGTCATCTGGTCACCCTAGTTACAAACCGAAGAAATAAAGAAACAAATAAAACATGAGACATTAAGAAATAGGTTTTATTGTTTATGGAAAGCTTCACATCAAATGTACAACTACTTACTATAAAACAGCTGTTCTCTACACTGGTGGGGTACAGAGCCACTCAGGTGGTGTGTGAACAACCAAGTGAAAAATGCAATGAAATGAGACTGAATGAATCTAACTAAAATTCAACTCAACCCCTGTTTTCCATTGGTAATGATGAAAGATGAAAACATGTGGTATGTTAACTTTTTACAGGTTCTGAAGTGTGGCATGCCAGAAACAGTTTGAGAGCTACTGCTATAAAACAACTTCACAGGTGATGCAAGTTGTGAATTTCTGAGGGATTCTTGTCATGTTACTGTAAGATAAGATCAAAGGAGGATCTCACTGATGTTTCATCATTTCTTAGCCAGGTGTGCTGGGGAAAAGGCTAAAGGCAGCAGTTCACTGAGGCTGGTTTCTTTGTAAGAGCCATCTGGCTTAGTTAAGTACACAGTCCAGTCTGACCCAAACTGTTGAGACAGAGAGAGATAGCAAGAAAGTGATGCAGAGCAATATATAACAATATCGATATATAAAGTTTAGACTGTGTCTTTTAAAAAAGTATTCCTGATACAAAGGTATTTTCAAAGCTCCTGCAAGACTCTTCAGGAATAAAATGTTAGTTTACTTTTGTTGACCTAAAACACTGGAGTAAAGGGTGTACCTAAGTACCTTAGAAAAAGTAAAGGTCATGAGTTATAGTTTACTCACAAGGACTATATGTATGAGACAGATACATGTTTTGGGAATGAGAGGGAAGCAGGTGGAATCGTGAAGATGCAAGGAGCAGAGGTAATGAAGGTTGATGAGTTTAAATACTTGGGGTCAACCACCCAAAGCATCAGACAGAGCACAAGAAAAGTGAAGACGAGGATGCAGGCAAGGTGGAGTGGGTGGATACGAGTGTCATGGGTGCTTTGTGACAGACAGACAGACAGTAGCAAGAATGAAATGGGAAGGTTTACAAGACAGTAGAGAAAGTGGCACTGACAAAAACACAGGAGGTGGAGCTGGAGGTGGCAGATGAAGCTAAAGGTACAAAGATTTTCAGGGGGAGAGACCAGGATGAACATAATTAGAACTGTGCTCCAGTTGAATGGTTTGGAGATAAAGTGAGTCAAGGAAGGCTGAGAGGGTTTAGAGATGTGCAGTGGAGGGATAGTGGATATATTGGACAAAGGATGTTAAAAATAGAGCTGCCAGGCAGGACGAAAAGAGAAAGACCCCAGAAGAGGTTCATGGATGCAGTGAACAAGGGCATGCAGAGAGTTGGCGTGACAGAAAAGGATGCAAAGGATGGACTGAGGTGGAAGCAGATAATCTGCTGTGGCAACTCCTGATGGGAGCAACTGCAAGAAGAATAAGAAGACAACCAGGGAGTATTTTAGAGTAGTTTGTGATCCTAAGCTTAATTAAATTGGCCAATCAGCCAACTCACAGAAAACACTGAATTCCACCCCTTCTAACATGTTAAATGTTTATTAAAAGCTCTTCAGGAAGCAAAAGCTATTCGTTTTTTACTGATATAAAGCAGTTCTTCTCTGACTTTACTGTGCTAGATCTTTATCAGCAGTGTTTAAAAAGCCTGTAAATTACAGTGTTTCCTGGTAAAGGCACAGCCATCACCTGCTGTAGCTATGTTTAACAAGGCAGGATGAATTTGTGTTCCTGGATTACATAGAAGAAAAAAAAATCATCTTTTTTCCTATATTAAGGTGATTTTTGACACAAAAAGAAAAAAGTCCTAAAGTCTTATTCTTCAAACAAGCTGTTTTCCTGGATACAATATAAATTATTCCCACTGTACTTGCATACATTTTATTTGAACTATTTTCATTTTAGTTTAGAACTCATCTATTAACAAAAATAGGATAGGCCAGAATGCTTTTATCAGCTCATGTATAGCCTCCTCATAATATAGACAATGATTTTCTATGCTGGTCATAAAAGATATCTTACCTCCATAAGAACCTGTCGGCATGCTCCACATGGGCCAACAAAACTATCTTTGATGTCACTGCACAGAGGAGAAGAGAGGATAAACACATAAGAATATGTTGCAATGTGCTTAATCATACTGAGTGTCTTACCATGTCACAGCAATGGCACTGAACTTTCTGTGTCCTTCCACTACGGCTCTCTGGATGGCTGTCCGCTCGGCGCACACCGTCAGTCCATAAGATGCATTCTCCACATTACAGCCTGGAAATCCACCAGTAATTAGACTTTAGACTCTTTTACAGCTGAGGAAGAGCTATTCAGATCTTTAATAAGGCATTGTAATATTCTATTGTCCTTAAAAAGCCATTTGACTTCAAAAGCTGTACATTTGATTCTCGTTTTTGTTCTCTCTCTGTTACCTTCTCTTGGTAAGTTTTGGTAAGGGTGATCTGCAAACTGTTATATAAATAAAGTTTTGCTGCAGCATAAAATTTTTTAAAAATCAATCCGCATCAGGCTATTTATATTATTGTATCATTACTTATGCATGTGGTTTTAATACTGAAGCAGGTTACACAGAGGCTATATATTCTACTCAACGAAAGATAAGATAAAACAGGGATAAGATAAGCTTTACAGATGGCACAGTGCAGTCAGCAAGGTAACGTTTTCTTGGCATTCACCAAACCCATATTCATCCATCAGACTGCCAGATAGAGAAATGTGATTTGTCACTCTACAGAGCACATTTCCACTGCTCCAGAGTCCAGTGGTGGTGTGCATTACGCCACTCCAACTGACCCTTGGTATCATGCCTGGTGATGTGAGGCTTGCATGCAGCTGCTCAGCCATGGAAACCCATGCCATGAAGCTCCTGGCACACAGTCTTTGTGCTCATGTTAATGCCAGAGGAAGTCTGGAAATCTGCAGCTCCTGAGTCAGCAGAGTGTTGGCAACTTTATACATTATGTGTCTCAACAATGACTTTGTAATTGCCACTTCATGGCTGAGACACTGTTGTTCCTAAACACTTCCAATGTGCAATATTACCACTTAGAAATGATCATGGAATCTCTAGGAGGGAGGAAATTTAGGTGACATCCTATTACGGTACCACAGTCTAATTCAGTGAGCTCTTTAGAAAACCCATTATTTCACAACTGTTTGTAAAGGCAGACAGCATGGCGAGGCGCTTGACTTTATACACCTGTGGCAATGGGACTGAATAAAATAACTGAATTCTGATGAATGAAAATCAGAATCAGAATACTTTATTAATCCCCAGGGGGAAATTGCTTAATGTTACAGATACTCCGTTAAGTATATTTAAATATGAATATGAAAAATAAATTATATGTATATATACACTGCCAGTCATGAGTTTGGACACGCTTGGCCATAGAGGAGTATGGCCAAGTACGTCCAGACTCTTGACTGGTAGTGTATATTTGTGGATGACACAGCAAACTGTGTTCGCAAACCCCCATTTCTGAAAGGTTTCCATGACAGAATTATAACTGTTTGCAATGCAGTACTGCCTGAAGGCTCAAAGATCACAAGCATCCATAGTCCATACTCCACTATGGCCTGGTAGTTGACTGGTAGTGTATACCAAATATACAGTGTGTAGCATAGGTGGCAGTAGGGTACAGGATTAAGTATATACAGTCACAGTTATGCAGAAATAAGTGAATATGAGCGTGAATTAGAGGTGTGACCCAATACTTTTGTACACAAAGTGTTTGTAGTTTAGTTTAGACATGGTAGAATAAATGGAAATTGTATTTTTACTTAAATGCATTATCTTCCTTTGCTTACACTTTCCTTCATTTTTCAAAGCTGATCGGCACGCTTATGAGACGCCTCTCAATTATTACCTGTGATTATAGCGCCATCTGCTGTTAGTATGGCAGCACCGACGGGGAACCGGCTGTATGGACAGTATGCCATGTCCCGAGCCAGCAGACACTTTGAAACGAGCTCTTTCACTTTATCTGCACATGACACAAAACAAACCCTGTGTCAGCTGTCATCAAGCGGCTGTATAAAAAGCATGGCACAGAGGGACGGACTTGCCTGTCATTGCAGATGAAGAACCGGTCGCAGCTTTTTTTTGGGGGGGTGGACACTTCGGGGTTATGTCACCGTTACTAGCTACACTGTCCTAACAAACAGAAAAAAAAAAACGACAGCTATGTTAATGCAGATGAACTGATTTGATAAGAGGTTTGCTGACGGCTGCATTAAAGTCACGAGTCCGGTATGTTTCGTGACCTCTGCACGGTCATTGTTTACCGTCCACGTTATTGGCTGGCAGAGCGCAGCGTCATCCATCAGGTTGGGTCCAGGACTGGAGAGAGGACCCTGATTTCGGTCGAGTTTCTCGGTGTATGGGATGAAATCCGCTCCTTTAAAATTTAAACAGGTAAGCATCAAATGAACAGGAAGCTTCAACATCACCAGAAACTGTTCAGCAGATTTAAATAAAACTGCACTGCAATGTAAGGCATATTACACGCACCATATTCTTGTTGTGATACACACTTTCATTTAAATACAGATATTTTTAAATTACATTAGAGGCCTGAAAATATTAAGAGATGGCATGCATGCTTTTCTTCTTCTTCCGGCTGCTCCCGTTAGGGGTCGCCACAGCTGATCATCTGCCTCCATCTCACCCTATCCCTTGCATCCTCTTCCCTCACACCAACCCTCTGCATGTCCTCCTTCACTACATCCATCAACCTTCTCCTGCCTGGCAGCTCCATCTTCAACATCCTTTGTCCAATATGTCCACTATCTCAGTCTGAGCTGTCCCTCTGATGGATTCATTTCTAATCCTGTCCATCCTGGTCACTCCCAGTGAACATCCCAACATCTTCAGTCCTGCCACCTCCAGCTCCACCTCCTGTCTTTTTGTCAGTGCCACCGTCTCCAAACCATACATCATAGCAGGTCTCACTACCGTCTTGTAAACCTTCCCTTTCACTCTTGCTGCTATCCTTCTGTCACAAAGTACCCCTGACACTCATCTCCACCCACTCCACCCTGCCTGAACTCTCTTC
>VUQH01044118.1:0-33300 GCA_015106775.1 Etroplus canarensis | reverse complement strand
TTTCTTGCACACACAATATATCTACCTTCCTTCTCTCCATCATATCAGCCAGCTCTCTCCCTTTACCAGTCATAGTCCCTACATTTAAAGTCCCTACTCTCACCTCCACCCTCCTACTCTTCCTTCTCTCTCCCTGCCTCCTAACACGCTTTCCCCCTCTCCCCCTCCTTGGTCTTCGGCCAACAGTAGCATAGTTTCCACCGGCACCCTGTTGGCTAACGGCACCAGAGGCGGTCGTTGTTAGCCTGGGCCGCGACCAATCCGGTATGGAAGTCATGTTATGAATCCGCATATTTGATTTGGCAAAGTTTTTATGCTGGATGCCCTTCCTGACGCAACCCTCACCATTTACCTAGGCTTGGGACTGGCACTAGGACTACACTGGCTTGTGGGCCCCTGTGGCTGGTTTAGATCTATTGTATGGAATCAATTATGAAAAAAAATCATAAAACCAGTTAAAGGATATTTTCAAGTGTGTCTCAGAGCAATACCTAAAATGAAATATGTATATTTACAAAGTTTTCAGTTGGAGAACAAAAGGAGATTCTTTTCAAGAATGACTACAATGTAAGAAGTAGGTGGAAATCATTTTAAAATTAAAGCCAAGTTGAGGCTTAAGCAGGCTGAGTTAATCTGGATTCATACTTGTACATTAAATGGTTGCTCCCTTAAAAATTGAGATATTCATTTAAGTTATGAAAGCTATGTGCTTGAGGTACAAGCAAAAGTAATTCCTGCTAGTCTGACCTGGACTCGTTGTTTAGTGCTTATTAGCATGCACAGTAAGGTGACAAACTAAGATGGTGAAAATGGTGATGCTCTGCCCAAGCGCAGAATAAAGATAGAGGATCTTACTCATGTTGTTAATTGTAACCACACCATATTTTTTGTTAAGGTGAAGGACTGGAAAAAAATACATAAATAGGGAATATTAGTCACTGCCATAAATTTCACTTTGAGTTTGTTTTCCTCTGAGGTTCCACTGAATTTTCTTTTTCAAATTTTGTGGCTGATATGACAGCAGGATTCCTTGCAATCAGCACTACCCCTTGGCCCAGCTGGTTTCACAGTCATTGTCTAGACCTGGTAATCTTGGCTCCATGTGAGCCTGACCATGTTGTTTTCCAGGAAAATTAAAAGAATGAGGTCAGTGATGAAGTCACAGACAATGAGACTGACCTGCTTACTCACCCAGCCTTTGCACGGCCATTCACACAACTCACTGCTACTGCTTAAAAAGCAAAACCTGTAATTCCAGTTTGCACAACCTATTTTCCACCTCTGTCACTAGAAAAGTCTGTGTGTGTCTGCCTGACTGCTTATGTGATTGACATGTCAGAACAACCTGAGCAAACATTAAAGGATCCTTGTGAGCGTTAATGAAAGGCTGAAGGGTGTGTGTGTGTTTCCACACAATATCAATCAGTAACGTAAAGCTTGCTGACTCACAGAGGTCAAAAACAGCTCAGGAAAAACAAAAGAGGAGCCCTCAGGTAGAGTTCCCAGTGTTACATCACAACGGCTGTCTACTGTCTGGCCACTGGCCCTAAGCCAGTTAGCTTGATGGAGGGAAGGGCCTGTCAAGATGATGGATTAGGATTAAAGACTATTAGGAACTGCCATCAATTTAGGAAAGAAAAACTGCATGCTCACCAACAGGTCAGATCATGCATCAGTTCGTTATGTCTCCAGTGAGCTTAGAGATTTTATGGGCACTTTCCAGTCATCCTCTGTTGTATGAAAGAGATGAAATCTCAGCACTTAGATGAAGTAGATTATTTTTCGATTAATTTATGACAACTGAATAACTTTAGTGGCATTGCAGCTTTTTGGATTGCTTTGGCACAATATTGTTTGACATTCTAAGGACTTAATATGCATTTCTCAAAACAGCTCATGCAGGCAGGAAAGTTCTACAGTTAACCTGCAAAAAGCTGTAACTCTCCCAACACCTTTAATTCATATGCGAAAAGGATGTTTTCGCATCAGTGAATAAGTATTTGTCACAGACAAAACTTGCAGAATACCAAAAATGTACTGTGCAAGCAAAACATAGGTCTGCTGTGTGCAATAGTATATAACAGTAACAGGGAGAGAGAGCAGTGTGTATTTGAGAGAAACCATCACTTCTGTGAAGCCATTCTCATCACAATAACAGCCCAGTTTCCATGTTTTACTACTTTACGATAAACATCTATATAACAGTAATGACACCAAAATAACTTCCTTATATACTTGTATTTAAGGGGAAGATTGGGGGGGGGAGACCTGATAAGAAATATAGTTTTGATTTTGGTAAAGGGATGAGATCTTTAAATATCCTGCAGTCAAAGCTGTGGCAGATCTTGGGCTCAATCTAAACATGGATGCTGTGTAACAAATTACTGATTTGTAAAACCGTGGCACTGTCCATAACAGCTCAGCCATCTCAGGTGCTCCCATAGACTGCATATATGAGATGGACATAGCTACATAAGTTAGTGAAGTGTCATTGTTCGTCTTCTGCTGAGCATTTTCACTGTTGCACAGGGATGCCACATGCTCATTGGCTAATAAGTTGTGATTGATAACCCATTAGCCAATGAACACACTCTGGTTTGTTCTCCTTTTTGTCTTTAACAACTATAAATTACAAGATTAAATTCATCTAGTATGCAATTTGACTTGCAAATAGCCATTAGGAATGTATTCAATCACAGGGCAAGGGATTCAAAGGCTTTTTCATCCACAGACAAGATAAAAGATGGGCGTAGCCACTGTGATGTCACCCACTGCTTTTAGCTGAATTTGAAGTTTCAGTTTGGCTGCCGCCATGTTGTTTTTTGAAGCCAGAAGTCACCTTATGGATGAGAGGGTGGAGTACTGCTAATGCCAATTAGCTTGGTTAGCAAGCTGCATTCTCAAACTGTAGAGATGTGATGCACAGACACTTTTTATATCAGCTACAGACTAATAAAACAATAGAATTTCACTCACCAAAACTAAAGCACAAACATCTTCGGTGGTCTGTACCACACAGAAGGCCATAACATTAGTCAGAGAATCCATTAAAATGCTCCAAAAGGCTCCAACTGCACAGATTCAGTGAAGTAGTCCAATTTAATTAACTGAAAAAGTGATTACTCACATCATCGGCTCTAGCTGCCTGTGTTGGGACATCTGTCAGTTAATATGGCAACAAATGAATGCGTTATAAAAAAGTCACCCTTCTCAGAGTTGGAAACTAACTATAGAGAACATAGGAAGTTATGTGGATGAAGCAGAAGAGGAACTGCAGTTTTTAACCACTTTGGTGTTGACCTTAATTTTTAGCTCTGAAGGTTGCCCCTTGGTTTTATACATACAATTCTATGAAACCAGAAATGTTTTTGCAACCGGGGTAAATGCCCCCTGCTGGTGATTAGAAAGAATGAGATTTGGTAATGATTTATTTCAACCCCTCTCTACTCATTTTTGTATTTTAATCTCTCTGGTCTCTCAAAAAAAGAGAAGGAGCAACTTCTTCTGCCTTTTGGACTAGACTCTCAACAAATGTTAGCATGCTCATACACTAAGTAAAACTGGGATAGTCTCCAACATCCTCCATAAGCCTGAACTAAATAAGCAGAAGAAGATGGATGGATGGATGGATGTATGGATGGATGGTAGCTTTCGTTCAGCTGAGAAGCAGCTGAACAAAAGCTACTATGGTTTACTAATTATTTTATATGCTTTCGAGATTTAAGCAAAGAATAATTCCATATATTAGTGGAGGAGGTTCCTGCAGCTACTCAGCTATCTGACAAGCAGATCTGACTGGACCATGCTGAGCTGCTATTCTGACCGCATTTCCACTTTCCTCCTACTGAGGTGTGGTTTTCAACATTTTACGACTTTGATGACTTTTAGATAACTCTTGTAAAATCTTTACTTGACTTGTAGACCTGCTCTCAGGCCCCAGGGCAGGGCTTGAGACAAAGAGTGAAAGGACATGTGGAGAGAGAGAGAGCGCCGCAACACTGAGAATCAGGCACACTACCTTTGTGTCCACTTTATCAATGAAATTGCAATATAAATACAATTAGGGTTTGATTTTTGATTTTTATGCTTTTACTCATTTATTTATTCTTGTGATTTTTATTTTTATCTAGTTGTTTTACTGGGTTTCTTCATCTTAATTGCATTGTGTACCTTTGTTTTTATCTGTGAAGCACTCTGTAAACCTGTTTTTTAAAAGTGCTTCATAAATAAAGCTAAATGACTTTATTACTTGTATTTGTTCTAATCAGAATCAGAATCAGAATACTTTATTAATGCCCGGGGGGAAATTGTTTATGTTACAGACACTCCGTTAAGTATACTTAATGTGTTTAGGGTTGTTTTACACCAGTTTTTAAAAATGTGATCAGAGGAATGCGTAACATCTGTGTTCAGATTCGTTAATGCTGAATATTTCCCACGTGAGGAGTTTCAAAATGACATGTGAGCTATGACCTCGGCCATTTGTCATAATTACACCTGACGTTGGAAACTTCTCCTGTCGCACCGAAAAGGGCTCCTATCGAGCAACTTCTACAGCAGTCACCTGTGAGCAGTCACTCATCCACCTTCTTGTATTCCTTGAAACACGCACTTCTACACACACTTGTAGACGTACAGTGCCCAAGTCCTCTTCCACAGAGGGGCCATTCTATTGCCAGATGCTGGCGTGCAAAGCTTCAGCTGAGGACTATTTTCATAATGACAAGAGAGATTTGTAGAAAGGGGGAGAGTTGTTTTGGAGAGTAGACATGATGTAAAATAACTTAACTGCTTCATAAAATGCATTGAGGGAGGAGGGAGGCAGGCGAGGAGTGGGTAAGAGGAAGGAGAAGCTCCCATGAGAGGAACAGGCGAGCTGAGGACCACATTCAGACTACACAAACCGCGCTGCGCTCTGCGCCAAAATCAACACGGGCAAACTCAGCAGATGCTGCTTCTGTTGCTGCCAAATTACACTTTTTTGCTACTTTACCTTTTTGGTAGATGGATAAACATGGCCCAACCGTGTATTTTTCAACCTTTTCTTTGACCCCCTTTTTCTCATTTACAGAAGGTATACAGTAAAAATAATCAAGACATTGTTTATATTAAGAAATTTTAATTAAGCTATATATTATATATTACTGTATTCATTTATTTACTATTGCACATTGCTGGTATATTAAAAGATAGTAAAGTATATGTTAAAGTTTGGAGATTGCAATAAAAAATTACAGAACATAGTCCTGGATCCTATAAGGAGGCAATTACATTAAGACCTGCAGCGTTACAAAAAATCATGTCAAACAGAGTTCTCTTCTCCTGTGATGAACATTTATTCTGACAGCTCAGTAGTGGGCTGATGCCAGCAGTACAGTACAAGCTTCCTCTCCACATCTCCATAGCTGTAAGAGGAGGAATAACCAAGCAGCAAAGCTCACAGGTGGCTCTCCGCAGAGTTCAGCAGGTTGCCCACAGTTTAACATTGTACCTTGGAAATATCAGCTGTCAGTCTGCACATCAAAGCAGCTCCATAAATAAACGCTGACTGTGCCCCTCCGCTTTCGCCTTCCCCAACTTGAGAGGGTAAAGGGGGTGCTGGTGGTGTAGGAGTGGTTGGAGGCTAAACCACAAAATTGACCCAGGCCGGAAATCACACTGTTTTCCTTTACTCTCAAATGGGGGCTTTTCTGATCATAGTAAATGGTTGAATAAATAAGAGCAATGAATGTCCAGCATATTTCATAATCACACGTCATATTGCAGCACACCTGCAAAAACAGCAGCCGCACTGTAGCCTCCTGTGGAGCTGCTCCCATGCTAGTGGTTCATATATACAGCATACAGTATTAGCCATATTTGGGCTAAGGCACGCTATATAAAACTGTTCAGTTTCAACACTGAGTGAAAATGACAGTAAAACTGGCAGTTAATATGAAAGAGAGCTGCAGTGTTCACGCACATATAGCCCTGAGATGAAGTGTATTAGCAATACAGTGGTTTAGGAAAAAACTATGAAGGAGCAACCTCTGGGGTTTTAAAATAAAGCCAAGGTCTAAGTTACAAACCTACAGTTTCTTGAATGGCCACATGAGGTTGGCTCTAAAGTTGAGTTCCATGTTAAAACTTTGCCAAACTTTAGAGCTGAAATAAAATGTTTACAGACAAATATAAAAACAGCTTTGGTCTCCGTAGCTAATTTTCCCATTTATGTACAGTGGCTGCATTCTTTTTAAACCATAGACTGTATATGAAAGATGGACACAGTCAATGTGACTTCATGCTTTGGTTTTGTGAAGCCATATTTTAAAGCTTCAATGAAGAAGAAGAAGAAGAAGAAGAAGAAGAAGACATCCCTGTATAGGGAAATTACAATTCACAGAATCATACTCTTATGTTGTTACACACTTTCACATGTAGGAGGCCAGTGAACACGCAGTGAAGAGGTGAGTAACTGAACAAAGTCTGCCCATTACAGGCACCAGGGAGAGCAATGTAGGGGTTCTGTGCCTTGCTCTAGGGCACCTAGGCAGTGCCTGGGGCGTGTAGCTGACTTTTCCACAGCTTCCAATCCAATGAGTCAAGAACAGGATCTTGAATAAGTGGGCCTTGAATTGGCCTCCAGGTCCAGGTGGTTCTTGAGCCGGTGGCCCTCAGGAACCCTCTGGTTTCAAATCAAGACTCCAACGGACTGAGCCACTGCTGCCCCCAGTGGCTCAGATATCAGCATATTCTAGCAAGCCTGGTTAGCAAGGTCCCTTTATAAACAGTACAGTAAATTGCACAGACACAGATACCTGATAGTTAAGGCTAAGTGACCGGATTAATAGAACATGAACCTTTTACCCAAAATACCTGGAGCAAAGAGTTCTTGGATGAGCCTTTTGATGGTTAATGGCAAAGCAAGTGCTAATATTTGTAAAAATGTTACATTTAGATTGTTCCAACATCCAGATGCGTAGTCAAGTGGTGCAGTTCAGTGACCTGTATTAGCTGAGGTGAAGCCTAGCAAAAAGCTGCTAGTTACAGCCACCTGTTTTGGCATCCACCTGTTAGTAAAAGTGACCAAACCCTAATTTTTTTCATTTATTTTACCTTAATTAGATAGGACAGTGTAAAGTGACAGGAGATGGTATGAGGCAGACTCAAACTCAGCCCATGCAGAAGGACAATGGATCACCTGTTCGAGTAGGTTAGCTGTTGCTGTAGCCCACAGGGCTAACCTCAACCCTTAATAAAGTTTAAAAGGGTGAGATATTTAGCTAGCTGTAGAGACTAAAAACCTCCAAATTTCTGTTGTAAAGTTTGGCATTTTAAGTTTTCTTAATCAGTTTTTAGCACAATTCTATATTAAGGGTTAATATTGGGCCAAAATTAGCATCCCATTTAATATCACAGTGACTGAAGGACACACCTTTCTAACCAAGGCCACTAGCTGGCATTTCCCTCTTTTCCAAACATGATAACATGCAGCTTAAGAAACAAATAACACTGCAACCATCATATAAAACATTAGCCTGCAAAAAAGTTGGTGATGTCGGTGTGGCTACATCCATCTTTTACATATAGTCTATGATTGTTACTCCTGGTCCTCCAATTGGTCACAAGATAAATCTAAGGGGTCATTTTTTTTTCTTTTTTCTGTACTTTTTTTCATCAGGGGACACAAGCCAAAGAAGTCTGGGAAACAATGACTGTCATGATGTTTTTTGTCATTGCTGTATGATTCTTTTCAAAAGCTTTTAACAGTTTTATTGGGGCATTTAGTTAAATTTTTTGTAATCGCCGCTTAAGATGAGTCTAGTGTAACTTCCATCTTTTCACGACTGAATGCCTTAACCTTAATCTTTAAACCAAAAATGTAACCATCACTGTCAAGTGATGTTGCCCAAATTAAAAATGGTTTGACATCTCCTTCTAAGATGTTGTGGAGTGGAAACCTAAAGTAACATGAAAAGCATGAAAGTGCAATTTTCATGCAAAGGTCAAGTATCTCAACATGAAATTTAAGAGCAGCACTTCAGTAAAGGTAGGTAGTTGCCCTCCCACTGTGCCTCTAATGTCTCCACAGCTGTAGTAACACAACTATTTCTATATCAAAAGTTAGTTAGTTGTTGCTACACCTGGGTGAAAAAATAAAGCAAGCCATAAGTCTTCAGAGTAGTATGGAGGCTACAATCCAACAAGAACACACACACACACACACACACACATCAACTCAGTCATAGCCACAGTCACTCAGCCTAATGGCATCCTGGAGTTCCTCAAGAGGCCTGTGTCACACTCTGCCAAAACCAATGCCAGCGGCTTGGAGGCTCCACATGGAAAACACAAAAGCTTCCCTCTACAGGCAAGTCATTCCACGGATGGAAAACATGACAGGAGGATTATGACCCAAGAAGCTTATGCAACAAGAAGCATCTGCAGCTCTGGGGGATGAGTAGTACTGTTAGATTCTTATCTTAGACTGTTTGAATTAGAAAATATCATGTGTGCAGACACACACGTGAGTGTTTGCACACCCGCAGCTGTAATTACTGTAAACAGACAGGCGATATGATAGTTATGCCGTTAAATACAGTTGAAGTTTGAACTTGGACATGACAGTTTGTACCTGAAGCTAATTTGTTGACAGAGCTACTGCTGGGCTTTCAACAGAGTGAGTGGGAACACTGTGCAAATGAACCATACACCTCTTCCACCGGTTTCTTCCACTCTTAAATACACTTCATTTTTTCAGGACTGTAATTTTAATCAGACAAAGATTCACTTGGACCGTGGGAGTAACCGGGCATGGCCAGAGAGAACCCATGCAGGCACAGGGAGAACATGTAAAATACACGCAGGAAGGCCCCAGATGGCCGATGAATTCTAACCCACGATCTTCTAGCTGTGAGGCAAAAGTGCTAAACACCACATAATAATATTTTTCTGAATACTTAAAAAAATTCCCCAAGGCCTAGGTCCGGTTTAGGGCCAGTTTAGAGCTACTAGGCTTGCAAAACTTTGGCGAAAACCCTAGAGAGGCCCACAAATTTAATAGGAACTATCAAACTAACTAATTTCACATTGCAAACTGCACAAAAACAAAGCATGTGCTTGACTCATGAGAAAAAATGACACAGAAAAGAATGAATACAAATATTGGTCATTATATTAAATTTTCTTGAATGAAAATAAAAAATGCAACTGCTTTAAATGTAAATATTTGCTGTATTTTAAAGACAGCTGGCATAAAGAGACATTGATATTGTCATTAGTCAGTTACTTCATCTTAGGTGGCCAAATGAGTGTCCAAGGTCATTTTTAGTAGGGGAAAATGAGAATAAAATGTCTACTGTAGTTCAAAAGGAACTAGCAAAAAATGAGTCAGACTCTCCAGTTGGATACCATCAAAACCAAACTATGACGGTAGAACGTGCTAAGTGCAAGGATTCCCACTTCAAAGTAAAGAGTGAGGAAGGACCCCGGCTCCAGCACAGTGTGGCGTCTGTTTGAAGCTTAGCGGACTATGTTAAGACACAACGCAGACTGGGGCCTTTGGGCCTGTTGGGCTGAGGGAACCTGGCATCGGTTATGTTGGACAACTAAGAAACTCTGATCAGTGCCCAAAAAGCTGGATCTGAAAAGGCCAAATGGAAACAAAGCTCGACTTGAGATTGAGCAGAGATGACACATGTGAACATGCAAAAAATAAAGAAGCGTATGTACCAAAGCCCTCTGAAGAAGAGGAGGGATAGATGTCGAATGTGCATCCAAACACACTTCGTGTTTTTTCTGCAGCCACATCCTCGGCCCACATGAGAAGCGGTGGTATTAATTTTAATAACTGCTCTCATTTTCTTTCTTGCCAGCAAGCTATTACCATAATTTAGGTTTCGTACCTGGAGAGCAGAGCTGCTGTTAATCGCCCTGGACAGAGAAACTACATGAGAGAGAGGGCAGGAAGGATAACAACAGGTAGAAGAAGTTTTCATAGCCTTTACAGTACATAAAACAATGTGAAGATATAATGTTACACTAATGGAGTGCCTACATTCATGTTTAGAAATTTAAACAGCAAATTGTAATCAAAATTTCAAAAATAAAACGCAAGCCCCCACTTTGTATAGCAAAACCAACATAAAAAAAATTAAATACTTGAATCAAAGAACAGCTAAAATTTAAACTGTACTTAAGTTGAGTAATTGAATAAATGTTTTTCATTACTTTCCACTTCTTTTTTTTAAAGTTAAGGACTAAGTGACTTTTAAATATTTACAGTCAGGAATAAATGCAAAATAATTAACTGGAGACTTGTGACCAAAATTGGACATTATTGATGATTTTTCTCTAATTCTTGCTTTGTTGTGGGATATTGATTAATGTTACCTCTCTTTTGAAGCCATTTGAGAGGTTTACAGGACAACCCACTCAAGACTCAACATCCTGTTTATATGTAAAGGATTACAAGCACAAAAGATAGGAAAACAACTTGTTTAATCATTAACAGTACATTGTGTCTTAACTTGACTGGTCTTTCAAACGAAAAGTATCTAGTACATACAAAATGCAATATTTCCTTCCACAATGTGGTAGTAGAAGTATAAAGAAAAACAATATGGAAATATTAAAAAGCAGAAGTACCTAGAAAATAAAATACTTTAGTATACGTTTGCTACAAACATGGGTAGGAGGTTATAATACAAATGCAAACATTTGCTTATTATCTGATATACTGGAATGCAGGATGTTATAAATTTCTTATTTATAGTGCAAACAATGTGAGTTTGAATACGGAAAACAGTTTGCACAAAAATAGGCAGGGCATCGGAGCATTTCTTCATCTTGGCAGCTTCTCCTTTGACCCCGGGCCTAGATCTGTTGTGCTTGAATGTTGCCTGGTTATGAAAGCACTTTTAACCAGTACACAGTACATTGCTCAAATCGGATTGCCTACAAGTTCACAAGCAGGTTTTGTAGCTGTGAATTTGTTAATGTTGTTTGTATTCCTCCTACCACCTCTGAATCAGAGTTTCACATATTACAATAATTCAATAATAGCTCACTTAAGGGTTCCGTAATAACGCCTTATCTTCAATAGTTAAAGCTGCACTTATAACTGCATTACGGGGAACCGTGATAGCTCCTCCTTAACACACTTTCATTTTGAATAATTACCCCTGAAATAAAATACATGTAAAGCAGTGTGGGAAAGCACTGTTACTTCTCGTTATGCAAAGCCTCATAGCAGATAAGCTGTGACCGTTAACAAAACGGCAGGTTTCAGGAGCACTACAGATGGCCACAAGTTCAAACCGTCAACGTCAATATGTACAAACCTGCTGCCTGTTGTGGCTTTACATAGGAGATTTGCCAGATTCTAAGTGGCAGGCTCAGACACAAGCTGATTATCCACATTGCCCAAAATATGGATGGTTTCCTTTCAGAATGTGTCATCACTTAGCTCTCCAAAGCCCGTCTCCAGCACTCAAAGTTTCTCATTTCACATGACTTAAGATCGGCTATAAATAGTAACTGTTTTAAAAGTGACCTAAGGGAATTCACCTGGGAAGCCAGAAAGGTTGCATTCTATGTGTGCTGATAATCCAGAACAACTCCACTGTGATTAATGCTAAGTTAGAGCACTTTTTAGACAAAATATGAAGACAGAGTTTTATGTTTCTGTGTACCTCAGGCTAATAAATGAATGTCAGCAGTTATTCGTGGTGAAGAATCTAAAGTTTGGCTGCCATATTACTAAACTGCTTTAGATAGTAAATGTTAAATCTGTGTTTTTCCTGTCCTAAAATAGGCCTCTGGGAGATGACTATGCATGTATGTATATGTAATATATAATAATGCATCACGTTTTGTGGAAAAGGTCATGCCTCGTGCCTGTGCCACAGACATCACACCCCAGTGGCCCTAAGGACTACTGACCCATGGCACTAACATCACACATCATGAAGACCCTGGAGAGACTCATTCTGGACCAGCTCCAGCCCATTGTTAGCCCCCCAATGGACTGGCTGCCCACCAGCCTCGACTTGGAGTTGAGGATGCCTTTATCTACCTGCTCAACCACATCTACATTCACCCAGACAAGCCAATGAACACTGTGAGGGTCATGTTTTTTTTTACCTCTCCAGTGCATTCAGCACCTTCAAGCCAGCTCTACTGGGTGAGAAGCTGTGAGCAATGCAGGTGGATAACTCCCTTGTGGCCTGGATTGTTGACTACCTGACTTACAGGTCACAGTATGTGCGTCTACAGCCCTGTGTGTTGGACAATGTGCTCAGCAACACCGCAGGGGATCGTTTTCTCTCCTTTTCTCTTCACCGTCTACACTACAGACTTTAGCCACTGCAATGAGACTTTCCACCTTTAGAAGTTTTCTGATGACTCTGCAGTAGTGGGGTGTACCAGAGAGGGTGACAAGGAAGACAATTTTATCATGTGGTGTGAACAGAACCATCTGCAGCTTATTGTGACAAAGACTCAAGAACTGGTTTCATCAGTGGGGTCTGTGTGGAGATGTGTGAAGGACTACAAATACCTCAGTGTTCACATTGACAATAACTGGACTTCATTAAACACAGAGAAGACATCTATAAGAAGGGTCAGAGCTGTCTCTATTTTTTTAGATGACTCAGGTCCTTCAGTATCTACCGGACGATGCTCGGGATGTTTTATGAGTCTGTGGTAGCCAGTGCTGGCTTTATGCTGTAGCGTGCTGGGACAGCAGATTAAGAGTGGCAGACAGCAACAAACTGTTCCACAAGGCCAGCAACATCGTGGGTGTGGAGCTTGAGTCTCTGACAGTGGTGTCCAAGTTAAGGAAAATATTGGACAATTCTTGACACTCTCTCCACAACATTCTGGACAGACATAGGAACACGTTCAGCAGCAGACTCATTTTGCCAAGATGCGCCACAGAACACCATAGGAAATCATACTCTACCTGTGGCCATCAAACTCTTAAACTCCTCCCTGTGACTCCTTGACCAGTTTCATATTGTATGTTTTCATATTGTATACAATGTTCAGCTTTAGAGTTATTTATGCTGCATGTTGAAATTTATATAGACAGGTTTGTTTATTTATTTTAATCAGAATTTTCTTACCTCTCAAATTTATATCTATTGCCTTTTAAATTTAGATTTATTTATACTTAATTGAGCATCTGTAACACAATACAATCCCCTCCTCTTGCTCAGAACAACTCCAGAAAAGTGTTCTGATGTAAGCACGATTGAGCTAAGTACAGTATAGTTAAGACATATAATCTGTATTTTCCTGCTATTACTGGCCATTTGAAAGGCAAATGACATTTAAAATATTGTGCAAAGTTCTTGAGCCACCACTCATATTTTGCTAGGATGGGAAATGAGTGTGCACAAAAATAAATTGAAATACAGTACATAAGGCTCAAGCAGAATTTGTACAATTTTAACGAGTTTGTTCCTCCTGGATCTGAGGTTCGACCAGTGGCCGGACTCTCCTCACCAGTACCAGTGATCCCGCTATAGCTGGAACACACCCTCCGATCCCCCTTCTTGAAGAGGGGAACCACCGCCCCAGTTTGCCATGTCAAAGGTACTGTCCCCAACTTCCACTCGATGCTCCAGAGACGTGTCAACCAGGACAGCCCTACAACATCCAGAGCTTTGAGGTACTCAGGGTGGATCTCATCCACACTTGGAACCCTGCCACCTAAGAGTTTTTTAACAACTTCAGGAACCTCAGCCCCAGAAATGGGTGAGTCGCCCCTTCATCCTCAGGCTCTGCTTCTACTATGGAAGACATGTCAGTAGGATAGAGAAGGTCCTTGATGTATTCTTTTCACCCCCAATAATAGCCCCAGTTGAAGTCAGTAGCTCGCCATCCACTCCATACACAGTGTGAACAGGGAGCTTTTTTTTTCTCTTCAGAGTTGCCAGACTGTTCACCAGAATCTCTTCGAGGTTGATCAGAAGTCTTCTTCCATAGTCTCACCAAATTCCTCCCGCAGCCAAGTTTAACGTCAGCAGTCGCTCGAGCTGCACTCTGCTTGGCCAGCCAGTACGACTCAGCTGCTTCGGGGGTCCCACAAACTAACCAAGCTCAGTAGGACTCTTTTTTCAGCTTGATGAAAAAGTGTCCACCATTTGGTTTGGAGGTTGCCACCACGAGAGGCACCGACAACCTTACGGCCACAGCTCTGAGCAGCCGCTTCATTCAGTAAGGTGGAGGTGGAGAACATGGGCCATTCAGATTCCATGTCTCCAGTTTCCCCCGGCAGTGGGAATTGAAGACAGGGTCTTCCGCCAGATGTTCCCAGCACACCCTCACTATTCCTTTGGGTCTGACGGGTTGGAATGGCATTCTCCCCTGCCATCTGATCCAACTCACCACCAGGTAGTGGTCAGTTGACAGCCCTGCGCCACTCTTCACCCAAGTGTCCAAAGCATATGGTCGCAGGTCTGATGACACCATAATAAAATCGATCATTGACCTGCATCCTAGGGCATCCTGGTGCCAAGTGCACATACAGACACCCTTATGCTTAAAAATGGCGTTCGTTATGGACAAACTATGATTAGCACAGAAGTCTAATAACTTAAGACCACCCACGTTCAGATCGGGCAGGCAGTTTCCCTGAATCACACCCCTCTAGGTTTCACTGTCATTGCCCACATGTGTGCTGAAGTCCCCAAGTAGGACAATGGAGTCTTCAAGAGGAGCACTTTCCAACACACCAGTCAGAGACTCCAGAAAGGGTAGGTACTCTGAAATATCATTTGGTGCATAGGCACATGCACCAAATTTCTAGCTGGTATTGCTCAACCTCATGTACTAGCTCAAGCTCCTTCCCCACCAGAGAGGTGACATTCCATGTTCCAAGAGCCAGTTTAGCAAGCCAGGTTTTGGCTCGCCAAGGTCTCTGCTTTCAATTGCAACCAAATTCACATTGTACCAGACCCCCATGGTCCCTCCTGTGGGTGGTGAGCCCACTGGACACCCATGTGGCTCATTCGGGCTGAGCCCAGCTGGTTTCCATGGGTATAAATCTGGCCACTAGGCACTTGCCATCAAGCTCCTCCCCCATGGTAGGGCCCCAGTAACCCCATTCTGAGCGAGGTACACTGAGTCCTTGTATTTTTAAATGCCATCAGGATCCATTGATATGATACAATTATGGAAATTTGTTTCAGTGGTTTATATTGTGGACTGAGATTTCTGCACTTTCAGTGTAAGTGGAGTTTTGAATTTTCCAAATCACAAATGCAATCGGCATATTGAACTATGGTTGGCCTCCAAATTCCAGCAACAAACCCCATGCATACATCATTATGTAACATGTATGGCAAAATCAAACATCAAGTGAGCAGATTTATTTGGCGTCTCAAGAACACCGCGAAGACACAGGAATATAGCAAGGTCAAGGAAAAAAAGTTAGTGATCAACGAGCCACTCTCTATCCCAACCCTAACTGCAGGAGGGCCTAACTGCCAAGCAGCCTACATGGGAGGAAAATGTGACTAGAAAGGCCTGAGATTTCCAGCAGGATCTGAGCAAAAGACCTAGACTCTGTCCAAAGCTGTGAAGGCATGAATGTGTTTTAGCAAAGGCCTGACGCAGTCGCTCATTCACACGTCAAAGAAGTTTCCCCTCAATGGAGAGCTCTTTCTTCACTGGCTCTGATTCAGTGGAAATGCAAATGTTAAGGTCTTGCCTTGATTTGACTGAACTATTCGTTTTGTCAGCTTGCCCTCCCAACCAAACCTCTGCCTCCAACCCCACCTCCAACACCCTTAATGAAGCTTTGTAAAGGCACCATGACGCTGTCATTCGCCCCAATGCTTTCCAATGCCAATCTGACATTCAGCTGTCCAGCAGACCTTTTTTTTTTACCAATTACCATCAGTCCCTTACATACACCCACAATCTTTTTAGTGAATTCAGTATTGTATGACAAAAAGTAAAACAACTGAGTATAACTACTAATTTAGAAATGTGTTAAAATGGAAAGCAATAAGGTTGTGAAAGCAATACTTGCATAGATTTGGACTTATTATTGTATCTTAAACACTTTGGTAGAAAGAAAATATGTTTTAGAAAAAATAGATATGCTTATCTTTGATCCTTATGAAACTAACCTACATTAGATACCTATACAGACAGACATTTACAGTAACATGAGCAGTACCCCAGTGGGTTCTCGCAGAGGGAGGTGCAAGCTACTGTTTTGTAAAACTTCACTGAGAAAGATATTTATCTCTTTCCGGGGACTCAGAACTTAAAAAGAATGTTTGCCAGGAATCTGTGAGTGTATTTTAAATAGTGTATAAGAATTTGGCATGGCACAAATAAATAGTAAAGCAACCAAGAAGAGCTTTCACCCCAGCTATGAGGAGGGTCTCGGTGTGTTTAGAGAAAGTTTAAGCTTAGTTTCACATCCAATAAAAAATAGAACTAAATGGGACATCCTAATTTATATCCCAAAAAAAAAGAACTACTACTCTATTTTAATGTTTTGATTTCTCCCCAGCAATGTAGTTTCAGTGAGGTCAAGCTATTGAGGATATTTTATATTAATCCCTGGACTTTAATCTACTTCCTGTTAAGTAAACTCTAAACCTGCAGAGAACAATGAAGTCACACAAGAACAGCCCGGTGAAACTCAAGCTTAACACAGTGCGGCGTGCACACGTGAGCAACACTACACACTCACAAAACAGGCCTTAAATTCCCACCTCAGGCAGGACACATACAGTTTGTGAATTTCCTTATTTGGAGTGTGAGACAGTGATTGGAGGAAGCCTGATGAAGCCACATGCTGACAGTGCCAACTGAGGTAGGGCCATAGCACCTTTGTTCCAATTAGTGCAGTCAGGTTTGTGAATCAGACAAACCTTTATACAGGTAAGTAGGCGTTGTTCTGATGAAGGGCCCCGGGGCCATTCGGGACTCAAAGCCAGTTGATTTGACAAGGCATGTTAATGACCCAGATTCACAGTAGCTGGTGCAAGGTGTGGTAGCAAGGGAGGAGATGGAAAATTTTGTTACTAAGAATGCTTCTATAAACACGGATCTGTCACTGCACCTTTATATAACTAAACAAACTCCGGTTTTATTACGCTTACATAAATTGCTGAATTCAAAGCCTGGCATAAATGCACTGCAGGTTAAAAACAAAGATGAGAGAACCCTTCATATTTGCTGGACAAGTTGATTCTTAAAATATCCTACAGTTGTGCAACACATTAAGTTTTATTGTAAGCCGATCTTTGTCCTGTTACTTGGAAATCACAGTCATATAAACAGCCTGCTTGAGAACCTAATCTTTCAACACAGACTGATGACTCAGGATCGACCCGTGTCCTCAAGGCGCTTAGTTGAGGCTGGCTTGCCTTTGATGGTGTAAAAGAGCCACCATGTGGTCAAGGAGGTGTACCGCAGTTATTGCAGGAACGTTCTACAAATGTATTACAATACAGGCCAGTGATTTTCTCTTCATTTAACCAATAAAGGAAATGAGGCAGCTTTGTGGTTATAGATGGTTTCTGAAATAATTTCTGAGGAATGCATGCATGATAAAACATTTTTATGGTAGAGACTTGCTCCGAAACATCTCATGTGTACTGCAGGTCATTGCAATTTACATGCTTTACTGAATGGGTTAATAATATAGTACTGGTAAAAACAATGTTTAGACAATATGTTTAGACAATAAGGGTCACATAAGGCCCTGGTTAGCTGGTCCACAATTCTGGTTAAGATGGAAATATGTTAACGAGCACTTCCACAAACCAGATTTCTGGAAAAAGTCGGGATATTTTCCAAAATGCAATAAAATCCTAAAATCTGTAAACTCTTAACTCACGTGAACCTTTATTTAACTGACAAAAGTACAAAGAAAATATTTTCAGTAGTTTTACTGATCAGCTTAGTTGTACTTTGTACATATACACAATTGTAGATTTGATGGCTGCAACACACAGAGGATAAACAAGATTGAAAAGTGCACAGAATATTCAAGTAAAACCAGCTGGGAAAACTCCACATTAACCAGGCTAATTGGGAGCAGGTAATGTAGCATGACTGGGTATAAAAGAGCATCTGTCAAAGTTATGGCTCACCCCTTTGTCCCAAAATTTGTGAGAGAATATTCAGTTTTTTTCTTTTAACACTGCTTTGTATAATATGATGAAAAGATTCAGAAAATTCAGGACATCTCAGTGTGTAAAGGGCAAGGTTGGAACCCACTGATGAATGCAAAATGATCTCTGAGCCCTCAGGTGACAGTACCTAAGAACTACTACTGTGTCAAATACAGCCAGCTGGACTCAGGAGTACTTCAGAAAACCATTGTCCTTAACACAGTCTGTCGCTGAACCCAGAAATGCAAATTCAAAGTGTATTACATAAGGAGGAAGCCATACACCAACTCCATGCAGAAATGCTGATGAGTTCTCTGGGCCCCAGCTCATCTTAGATGGACTGAAAGACTGCGGAAGTGTGTGCTGTGGTCACATGTGTCTACATTTGTTATCAGAAAAAAGGGGGTGTCGAGTTCTCCATGCCAAAGATGAAAATGACCACCCAGATTGTGATCAGTGAAAGATGCAAAAGCCAGCATCTCTTTACTAGCCTACTGCCAGCTCAGAGCTCTTGCTGAAAATGTTCGACACATCATGAAGAGGAGAATCAGACAATGGACCACAGACTATTGAGCAGCTTAAGTGTTTTATTAAGTGTGAATGGACAAGACTTCAAAACTATGGCATTTAGTATCATCAGTTCTAAAATTATTAAAAAGTGTTATTTAAAGGAAAGATGATGTAATACAATGGTAAACATGTCTGTCCCAATCAAATTCTAAATTTGTGATATATTTGCATAATTCAATTAAGTTGAACAGTATAGCTACTGAAAATCCTTCCTTTGTACTTTTGTCAGTTAAATGAAGGTTTATAAGAATTAACATATCACTGATTTTTGTTTTCACTGTAATTTGAACAAGTTCTATACTTTTCTGGAAATTGGGTTTGCAATATATATCAAATATCAAGTACCTTGATAATAGATTGTATATGAGCCTTGACTGAGTGCTTTGCCTCAAAAATTAAAGTTGAGTCAAGAGATTTCCTTTAGTTAATAACCCACAATGTTGAAAAAAAAAAGAAAACCAAGAATGGTCTCCACATAATATCTACCTTTATTCTGTAGGTACTTTAAGTGTCCTCAAAAACCTTATCCACCACCTGGATGAAAATATTAAGTTAGATGCAAGTTTAAAAAAAAAAAAAGCTAAAAAATAGAGGAATTCAAAAACTGTTCTAATACTTAAAAATTGTCTTTGTTTTTTACCATTTGCCTATAAGTTGTGTTCCCCGTAGTGTAGTGGTTTATACATTCACCTTACAAGCGAAAGGTCCCTGGTTTGATTCCAGGTGGGGACACAAGTCCCTCTCACCATGGAGGGTTGCATCACTAAGGGCATCCAGCGTAAAACCTCTGCCAAATTACCAATGCAGATTAATCTGCTGTGGCGACCCATTAGGGAGAATACAAAGGAGCAGCCAAAGGTACTTAACATTTGCCTGTAAGTAGCATGGGTAGCAACAAGGGCACCGCTTCATAAATGGGTACACACACCTGGCATATCACCCAAGTAAAGATATATCATGTATAACAGGTATGGGTCTTTTTTTTTCTTTTATCTAATACAAAACAGTTTAGTGGTTTACACATTTACCTCACAAGTTTGGTTCCAGGTAGGGGCACAATCCCTTCTCACCATGGACTGTTGTCTCGGGAAGGGCATCTGGCATAAAACCTTACGGATGTGGATTAAGCCACTGTAACAACCCCTTAGACAAAATACAAGAGAGCAGCCAAAGGAATCTGCAAAACTGTTTTCTAAAAACAACTAAATACACAGAAACTGACTTATGAAAGTCTTTTGAGTACATATGTAAGATTTGTTAATGGAAATAAAAAAAAGGCTTCCAAACACACAAACACTTTGATCAAATAAATACATTTAATCCCAACGACTGATAAATAATACATGAACATAAACAAACGGAGTGATATACAGTACAGTTATTTCACTAAAAACCTGTACATTTTATTTATTCACTTGTGTTTTTTTTAAAAAACAACCATTACAGTACATGAGGGATACTCTGAAGCATAAAATCTGAGTTAGATGGGGACATTTTTGGACATGCACAGTGGAGGTAAAAATACCAGAGTATCAATTTTAACATGCACACACAGAGACAGTATCTCTGTACAACACCCTATGCACACTCAGTACTCCTTCACTCACATATTGCAGAGAATACACTTGCATGTTCTTGTATTTTGTTTTAACAAAGCGATAGTACTAATTAGCTGCATACCAGTTCTCATGATGTAGTTCAGTGGATTTTAAAGAGAACAAGCTAAACATAGCTGGGTCAGAAGCCTGTATTGCTTTTAAGCCTGTTGGGTCACATATTAAATAAATATGTTGAGTTCAAATAGCAATGCCATGTGGTCGAAACACAAAATGTCTTTGATTTTATCTTCACGGGTTTTGTGTATAGTTTTTTCCACTGGGTGGCAGCACTTTATCCCACCTCTGAACCTGCAGGGAGACAGTGTAGGGAAGCCCCTGTATTTTATGGTGCCATGTGGTGAAGGTCCCTCTTTTACAAAGTCCATCAGTGCTGTGAAATTATGGATTTTGATCTAATTTTTTGCAGTGTTCTGTGAATTGTTAAAGTCTGAGTTGATCTGCTGTCAGTACAAAATGTTTTGACTGAATCAACAACACGTGTTCTTCCTTTTCAGCAATCATTCCATTCCATGCATGCGCCCAGTCCTCTAGTACCTTGAAATTAAAGTAAACAGTGAAGTGCCTGGACTCTTTTACACATGGCACCTCACCTGCCTATAAAGACTGCCAGTATCTCATACATTTGAAGGCAAGCATAAATTCACTGAATGATCATTTTATTAGGTACACCTTGCTAATACGATATTTTGCATTCAGAATCGCTTTAATTCTCCGTGGCATAGATTCAACAAGGTTCTGGAAACATTCCGCAGAGATTTTGGTCCATATTGACATCATAGCATCACACAGTTGCTGCAGATTCATTGGCTGCACATCCATGATGCAAATCTCCCATTCCAACTCATCCCAAACGTGCTCTGTTGGATTGAGATTTGGCAACTCTGGAGGCCATCTGAATGCAGTGAAGTCAATGACATGTTCAAGAAACCAGTTTGAGATTATATAAGCTTTGTGACACAACGCATTATCCCGCTGGAAACAGCCATCAGAAGACTGTACACTGCGGTCATAAAAGGATGGACATGGTCAGCAACAATACTCAGTCAGACTGAGGAGTTTAAATGATGCTCAGCAGGTACTAAGGAGCCTAACGTGTGCCAAAAAATATCCCCCACAGTATTATAACACCACCACCCGCTTGAGCTGTTGATACAAGACACAATGGATCCATGCCTTCATGTTATTTACGCATAATTCTGACCCTAACATCAGTCACAATAGAAATCAAGATTTCAAGATTCATCAGACCAGGCAACATTTTTCCAAACTTCTATTGTCCAGTTTTGGTGAGCCTGTGTCAGCAGTAGCCTCAGTTTTCTGTTCTTAGCTGACCTTTTGCTGCTGTAGCCCATCCGCTTCAAGGTTCAATGTGATGTGCTTTCACAGATACTCTTCTACATCTTCTCTTGTAAAAAGTGTTCTCTACCCATCGGCTTGAAGCAGTCTGGCTATTTTCTTCTGACCTCTGGCATCAACAAGACATTTTCTCCTAGAGACACTGGATGGACATTTTGTCTTTTTCAGACCATTCTCTGTAAACCCCTAGAGGTGGTTGTATGGGAAAATCCCAGCACATCAGCAGTTTCTGAAATACCCAGACCAGCCCATCTGGCACCAACAACCACACCACATTTAAAGTCGCTAAAATCACCTTTCTTCCCAATTCTGACGGTTGCTTTGAACTTCAGCAGGTCTTCTTGACCTTGTCAACATACCTAAATGCATTAAGTTGCTACCATGTGACTGGATAATTAGACATTTGCATTAATGAGTAGCTGAACAGCTATACCTAATAAAGTGACCATGTCTAGGATCCACATGATGAATTACAGCACACGAAGGAACTCTTATTATTCTCTCACCTGCTTTTGCTACCAGATGTACGGATGTTGCCATGTGAGACACAGCACTGTTAAAAAGTGTCAGCGTTAGTTTTAACCATTTTTAAACTACTTTTATCATATCACACACCTCTGTGCTCTGTTTCACATGGCAAAATCCAGTGTAACACGAAAGAGCTTAAATTACACTTCAATAATTGATGAAAGAAATGTGTAGCACTATCCTTTTGGGCTGAAATGTGTTTCTTCCAGTAAATTATTAACAAAATCTCCTCTAAATTTCCTTTCCTTCAATAACTACAAAAAAACCAATTAAAAAAGGGGAACCAAAGACTAAAAAATATGGTTGAAATAATGTTGCTTATGAAGGTTATGAACAAAACGCATTTTTAAAGTCACAACTCAAGTCTAAGCTGTTTCTCCTTTCACAGACATTTGTTCAACAAATTGAAAAAAACATTTCCACATGTAAAATGGGATTTGACAGGAAATACTATGGTGTTCCAGTGAAAGACATTAAGAAATGAGACCTCATTACCACATATCAGAGCCAACATTAAAGTAAATAAAATGCAGACAGTGAGTCATGAGACGGTTTCTGAACAACTGCGAAAAGGACAATACAGAGAAGTTTTGTGCTTTATGCTTATGGACATGACTCATAATTACAACAGCAGAAAGGTATCCCTGATGTTATGGAAAATGGACTGCATTTACTTAGCGCCATCATATAAGCTTGCACACAAATACACACACCCACAGTCACACAAGATCATGGAGAAGCTGCCATGCAAGGCCATGACCTGCTCACCAGGAGCAGTTTTGGGGTTCAATGTCTCGCTCAAGGACACTTCATCATGCAGTCAGGAGAAAACAGGCAATCAACCCTGATAACTGACAGACCAGCTTGACCTTCTGAGCTACCGTCGTTTACGCACAAGCAGTGGACTGACTCAGGAAACACACACAGTATGGCTGCTGAATGAGCTCTGTAAAAATGTAACATTATATTGGAAGACAATTTTTTTCATGCATTTTTTTCAGGCATTGTGGGTATTCACTAACTGCGGAAAAACATTCTTCATGACTTAAGCTGACATATGGCGAATTGCTTCTCGGGTGGACGGCACGTTCTCAAAGGTGCTGCGTAGTTATTTTATCTTAAAAGTTCAGCCACTGCTAGTCAGCAAAATCTGGCCAATCCTACCTCATGCATCTCTACCAGCTCGCTGCCTGGGTCGCTATTGTGGTGGTCCTCGATGTCATTCAGCTGCCTCTTCAGCGAGTCTCTCGTCTCTGCAGACAGAGGTGCCCCCAAGATCACAGCAGAGGACATGAAAAAGGACAGGGGTAGGGTAGCTGTTTAGCAGTGACTGAACCCTCAAAGTAAAATTTGTACATAGAGCACCTTTGAAGAACCCTTTGTAGCTACATTACTACAGTACTTTGAATAACACTAAAGGACAATATGTACATTTTAAAAAGGACATTTTACAACTGAGCTACTTTTTGTTTTGAGTTCTAGACAGCAGGCATTCTGCTTTGATACAGACTGATGTGCCCCTGAAAAACATTAATAATGTATTTGTTCTTGAATTAATTCCTTTACAGGACAATCACGCTAATTCTTTGCAACAATAGTGTTTTTTAAATCAAAGTCTATGGGACAGGAGAGAGTTGGTCATTCAAGACCCTGATCTCTTTAAGGTCAAGCCCACATGGAAATGGGTAGTGCGTTATGAAATGCAGCAAACACAGCAGCATGGAGTTAGCTGTGCCCCTGTGTTAACAGTAGAGGACACAGTGAGTGATTCGGGCATTTAAAGCCCCAGTTAGGCATTTGTTTTCTGTTCTGATACTCTTTACATCTCTGCACACCAACCCAGTCCATACAGCTGTCTGCCTTCACCCCATACAGCTGAGGGGGAGGACTGCTCATGAAAAGAACGGTTGGATTGGGCTGGTTTTAACTGTGTCCTAGCGAATCCTTAATTCATTCTCCTTTAAGGTAGCCATTAGCATTATTTCCCATCCCCCTGCTCCTCTCTCTTCTCCTTCCACCCCCTACAGTTCCTCCAGCCCCCTGTCCGTTCCCAGCATCTGATCGATGGTTTGACCAACCATCCTCAGGCCCTTCGTGGAAGCGCAGCCGCAGCGTTTTGCGGATGACAAGACGCTCCACGATGAAGGAGGCACAGAACCAGGGCACAGCATACTCAGCCGTGATCAGTCCCATAAAGTTGTAACGGAACTCAGAATAGTCCCATGGGCAGGCATTGAACTGGCGCAAGAGCAGCCCCGTGCCAAACTCCCACAGGTAAGTCCATAATGTGTAAATGATACAGCGCAGCAGCACGGGGCAGCGACCGCGCAGCTTCAGATACATCTGCTCCACAATGAGGATGCACGTGCCATAGATGAAGAGGGCCCAAACACTGGTTACACCGGGGAACTTCCAGTTGCAGTTGACCACAAATTCCCAGGCCGCGGTAAACATCACCTCACAGAAGTACCCATGGATGGCATACAGGTACCAGCGGGAGAGAGCTGTCAGAGGAACTGGAGCCTCTGGGGTTTCCAAGGTCACCATCCTGCCTCCTGTCGCCTTCACACAGATTTTATGTCCACAGTAAAAAGATGCAGATCTGAGGGAAAAGGAGAGAAAGAAAGATGCCAGAAACTGACATTTAGACAAAAGGATAAATTGTATGAACTCTAACAACAAAAAAAAGTATAAACATTCATTAACAGTTTGTACTGTTAGTGTTTAGAGGCTGACATTTACAAATGAGGGATTACCCACTATTACGCTTGTTCAATCGTGTCAGAGCTGTATTGACTTATTGATGATCAAAACTGAACTTTTCCATCACCTTTAAAGCATTTGACTGATAAAACACAGGGTGGCTTTCATTGTAAAGAAGCCAAAGCAAATGCGCAGTATTGGTCATAGTTTGTAGTCCTTTTCTGCATTCGTGCAGCAAATCAGTGAAATTTATTTGATAATTATTTTAAAAGATAATAAATGAGATTCAAATATCAGGCTGCGTACCTTCAACGTGGTAAACTTTTATTACAGTACTGTTGTGAGTAACTGACATTTTTAGCTGGTGTCTCCAGTACTGTTGAACATTCTGCCATTCACACCTACTTCACTTTGTAACTGGACAGCTGTGTGGTGTAAGAGAGTAGGCAGACCTGTTTTTCAAGACCTTTTTTCACATGTTTATGAACTTGTCTCTGTCAATATCTTCCTGGTGAGTCTGAAAGTGTACACTGTTAATCTTGATTTTAAATCATACTGTACCTCCCCCTTCTGCTGTAGTGATGACACAACTGAAAGCTGTCTGGAGCCTAAAGCATTTTGCTGTTATCTTCATTAACAACACTTTCCCAAGACTAATATCTTGAGGATTACAACTTTAATTGCAAATGGTGCCAAGCCATAGTTCAATTAAGGACAAGGCGATGAAACACTCTACTGACATCAGAAAGATTAAATTAGAGACTAGAGGGCTGCAGAGCACTTAAACTCTATGGCCTTCCCTCAGCTGATGCTATTTACTGACTGAGGGTGTTTCTTATGTAAGGTATAGCTTCATCATCTGACTACCTACATCATGTGCTCTTTTTCCAAATCCTGCAGCTTGACACACACAAGCTTTGGTTTCAGGTATCAGAAGGCCCACGCAGGACTAGATCCTTCCTCTATTTAAACACTGCATTGCCAACAAAAACACTGAAGGCAAACAGCATCACATTGACAGGTTCAAGGACCACATGGTTTAAAAGGCCATTGAGAATATATCACCTACTATACAATGCTTCTAGAGGAAAAACTGTGTCGTACCAGCAACAATTATAAAATGGATCATTACCGGTCTGTTGAATACAAGCTTGGAAAGAGGCTAGGAGTACAAAAGCTGGTTTGAAGAACAAAAGCTGATTTTTTTTGGCTCTTCGTGCTTTCAAAGGTTTGCTGGGGCCCAGAGTGAGTCCTTGGGGATTAGCACATTTCTCCCAAACAAGGGTTTCATGTGAGGAACTGGGTCACAGCAATGGACCAACTGACCTCCCTAAACCCTTTATACCATCTTTCAGTGGCTCCCTGGGAAACACTCTCCTTCTCATCTAATCCAGCAATACTGGGTCAGCCAGAAGTTTTCTAATATTGTGAGCTTCAACCTTTTTAGAGAACTTCTTCCTCTCAATGGGTTTACCACATCAAAATGCAAGATGCTTGTCTGTTACAGTAAAGTATGCAACCTGGTTTTTCCCTGTGACCTTTATGACAATGAATGAGTAAACTGTACCCCTCTTCATTTTAGGCTTGTCAAATGAAATCTTAGCCCTCACTTTAAAAAAATGAAAGATGAACACATTCTTAGGTTCTGGTTTCTCAAAAGGCACATAAATACTCTAATAATAGCTAATAATGTGTGAACTGGTTCTAGTAGGTGGATTTTTTTTTTTTGGAGACAGGCTATCAGTTTACTCTTCTTTCCACTCTTTGTGCTAAGCTAAGCTGAGCGGAACCTAGCTGAAGCCTTCAGACATAAGCAATATCGATCTTCTGACTCTCAGCATGATAATGTACTTGCCAAAATATCAAATCATACCTCTAACTACAGACTGTATGTAAAGGTTTGGATGCAGTCACTTGGTCTGAAATATTAAACCAATACAAAAGTGCCATGAAATTGCATTATTTTCAATAATCAGCAGGGGGATGAAAGAAAAAGTCTGTTTTTATATGAAGCCTCTGAGAAAATGATAACCTGACTTATTATCTCAGTAAGGGAGAGATGTCAGACCATCTATGGGGTAAGATGAGCCATGGCTCAACTTAATCTTTTGTCCAGATGGATTAACCTCTGAGGAATTTTGTAAATACAACTAATCATCATATGACTAAACTACAAAAGGAACATATGCACCCACCGACCACTGCATTAGATATACCTCTTCAACAGTTCATTAACGTATCTATTCAGCCAATGACAGTGCAGCAATGTAATGTATTTAGGCATAACAATGTGGTCAAGACAATATGCTGAAGTTCAAACTGACTATCAGAATGGGGAAGATAGTAGATTTAAGTGACACTGAATGTGGCATGGTTGTTGGTGCCAGGCAAGCTGATCTGAGTATTTCAGAAACTGCTGTCTACTGGGATTTTTCTACACAACCATCTCTAGAGCTGACAGAGAATGGGCCAAAAAAGAGAGAATATCCCATGAGCAACAGTTCTCTGGGTGAACATGCCCTGTTCACCAAAATTGAACAATAGAAGATTAGTAAAACTTTGTCTGGTCTGAGGAGTCTTTGTTTCTGCTACAACATTTGGATGGCAGGGTCAAAACTTGGCATAAAGAACGTGGTAGCATTGATCCATCCTGCCTTGTATCAACAATTTCGGATGGTGGTGTGTAGGGGATATTATCTTGGCATACTTTGGGCCCCTTAGAGTCAGCTAAGCATTGTTGAAACTCCATAGCCCACCTAAGTGTTGTTGCTGGTGATGTCCATCCCTTTATGACCACAGTATATTCATTTTCTGATGGCTGCTTCCAGCAGGATAACACAGCGTGTCACAAAGCTCAAGTCATCTCAAACTGGTTTCTTGAACATGACAGTGAGCTCACTGTTCTCAAAAGGCATCACAGTCAACATAGGTCAATCCAAATGAGCACCTTTGGGATGTGAGGTAATGCAAGAGTTGCATCATGGATGTGTAGCCTACAATTCTGCAGCAAGTGTGTGATGCTATGATGTCAATATGGAACAAAATCTCTGGGGAATATTTCCAGCACACTGTTGAATCTATGCTATGAAGAATTACGGCAGTTTTGAAGGCAAAAGGTGTATCTAATAAAGTGGCCAGTGAGTATATATATATAAATAATTTTATTCTACTGCCATAAGAACAAATGATGATGAGGTTGTCAGGAATCTTCATCAGCCAAGATCTGGTAAATAAAAAGAGGTTGGTGATGGCGGTTAAAATGTTAAACTCAAAATGGCTTCAAAACGGGAGTCCACAAACTCACCCGAGGATCACATGCTTTAATTCTATTCCCACACTTTCTTCTTTCACAGTTCAGTTCCCCCTTCACTTTTTCTTTGCTTCACAGACAGTATTTATCCAGCACTCACACGCCCACTAAGCTGCTAATGACGAAAAATATGCGAGGCGACATTCAGCCATCTAACTCTCGACTTCATGCCAAATGCTGTATAGATATATCCAGGGGTGAAAGAAAAGGCTTGGGATGATTAGTTGAGTGCTACGACAAACACAGAAAAATATGCTTGGTATTATTTGCTGAATGTTACTCTGTTTTAAATTTTAGTAGCTTTATATGGCAAGAAACCATTCTCACTGAAAGTACTGACAAGCTGTGGGTGGTTGCTTTCTCTCCAATAGTTTCCTCTCCTATTTTTAGGCTTTTTAAAGGTTTTTAGCTCTACTAAAGGTTCAATATCCATAATCATGTATCCCATGTCCTCAGTGCCTCCTGTGCGTATATCCAAGACATCAGTATTATGAGACCTAAAAAGTTTAGCAGCCCAACCTGGTCTTTAAACTGCATTTTACATCATTAACACACCTGTCAGATTACACTGCAAATCCCTCTGATTGTTAACCGTGCGCAGGAGTATCTGCATATGGACATATAAGCAATTTTATAATAGTGCAAGCCTGTTTCTCAGTTTCTTACAGATGGAAATAGTGAATTCACCAACAGCTGTGCCACATTGTGACGAACATGAGGAACTTGGAGTCAAAGGGTTACATCCTCTTTGCTGTGGAAACAAATGTGGTTGGAAATAAAACACCAAAACACTGAAACAAACAATAGCAGCCAAGTGAAACAAAAGCTATAAACAATCAACAGTTTATGTTACTTACAGTATGCACTGTGCATCTAATGGGTATCACACTTACTTAAAAATGAAGCGTGACATCTAAAAAGGTCATTTGGTTCAGCCTTTGGTTCCTTTCCTAGCCTGAATCAACTATATTAGTGTTAATATTCCATTTTATTTGTAAAAATACCCATGGTGACGGATGGCTTTGCAGCCATTTTTCAACGTGCCTCTTTAGTGTTATTTTAACTCTCACATCACGATTCCCTAATATCTCTGACATAGAATTACAGCTGGGAGGTTGTTTTATTAAATGCTGATTGAGAACACTGAACACCCCAGACATTGTGATCTGACCTTTTAAGTACATTTTTGCTTTTTTATACAGACAGTAGGGAGCTGACAGGAAATCAAGGACAAAGTAGTGGTGATGACACATACAAAGGTCCCTTGCTGGTTGCTGTGATTACATTGTCAGCGTCTTAAAAGCTGACAGGACACCCCTGCTTAACCCTTAGATAGATGTGTGTGTAGGCATATCTATTGACTTGTTGCCTCAGTGTGACACAGTTCACACACAGAGTTCTATCTGATTCTGCTGCTGTTGCAGTTGTTGTACGATATCACCCACCAGCCCGCCGCCCCACTGGTTCTCTCATTGGGCCAAAGTATTGATCAGCAAGGCTCCTGCCAGGCTCTGCTGCTGCAACCCGCTTGGCTGCTATACTCTATTGAGCCTCGCGACGGGACATCACAGTTTGATGGTGATCAGAATGGCAGATGCGATAGAGCTGCCTGCTTTGTAAACCTCAGGATGACCACGGGGAGACACAACACAGGCAGGGTGCTCTCTGAACTGAAAGAGAGGGAAGTCTGACCATGGACCAACAGGGGCTTGTCTGAGGGCACAGAGGGCAGACGCCAGCTGTGTGTAAGCTTTTAAATGAAAACAAGCTGAGGGCTCTGGTCAAAAATAAAGGTGCCGGGTCTCTCAGGTGCATCTCTCGACAGTACTGAAAAAGAGAAAGGCATAAACAAAACACACTAACGTAGGAATCACCCAAGGTCAAATTAAAAAAACACAGATGACTTTGCATCACCGACACTATGCTGACAGCTGTGAACTCTGACACAATGATTATATCAGAAACATAACACATTGCAGCACAAACTAATCCCTTCATGTACTATATCTTTCTCTTTCTATGCAGACATTTAGAAGGTCACTTTAGGGAAGCTGCAGTGGACTGTATAGAAACCAGCAATATCCATTGTAGCTAAGTGCCAGTGACCAAGGTGACCTAACCACTGCTTCATCTCCAGTGATGGAAACAGCAATTGCAAGAGACATTTCAGCAATGTAGTCAACTTGAAAACACTGTAGATTCAAGGCAAATATATTTCTGTTTTGTATCTTGTCCTGAAAGACACAAGCCACACTTGTGATAAGCAGAAAGGATTAGCCAGTGGTGCTAAAAAGCCAGGCTTTTTAGTATACAGTTTCCCCTCTGGGATTAATAAAGTATTCTGATTCTGAAATGTGATTAGCATCCCCTTCTCCTTTTGAAATTATAATTAACTTAATACCTTTAGAACTGCTCTGTTGGTAGGAAAAAGCAGACTCTAATCAATTCATCCACCAATAATGTATGGAATAACATATAATTTGTTGGACTGTTGTGCCTTGCTTGGTCACCATTAACTGAGCCCGATCAATATTGCTTCTCTAGGAGCATGATGACCAAAGGACTGAGTGAGTAGCAAGAAGCGGCGTTAAGTGAAAGCCTGAGTAAAAAAGATGGATAAAGGTTGCAAGAAGGGGGATGGGAAGACCTACTGAGGCGGTGGAAAATAAACGGATCCCGATCGATTCCAGAAGACAGGTCGATTACCCCTGAAACAGCAAGCTGCCACTCACCCTAAACAGCATCACTTCTGTCTCTTCTATATGGAGCAAGTAATGGGCAAATAAGATCTGTAATACACCTCAGGGCCAATATATGCTCAACAGTCTACATGGACAAAATCATTCATAGCAGATCCCAGTGGCTGCACTTGAAAGGTGGGGTATAAAACCTGGCTATAGTAAGAGAGGTTAATGTGATAAAAATTTAAATGTGAGTATGCACACTTTCTTCAAGACTGTAAAGTCTTATTTTGTTTAGTTTATTTCATCATGTTGAGGACACATGAAGATGGAAGTTTAGTATGTATGGAAATTTTGCAAATGCTGGTCCAATTATCAGTTTACAGTACTTGTCAGATGCAGCCACTCAGTTCTAATATTGGAAAAGAGACTGGAAAGCATTATGTGTATGCAATTTGCATATTTTTTCCCCACTGTGAAGCTCTATGAATTACATTTCCTGTATGAGTGGTGTTATACAAATAAAGTTTTATAAGGATATAAATATTATTATATTATTATTATTATATGAACATAATATACATTAGCTAGTAGAGTGGTATCGCAGTAGGATGTGGGTTCTGATTTCAGTTAGCAAAAACGTTCTGAAGAATATGACTGTATTTCATACTTTTTCTGGGATACCAGTAAAGTTGCAGGGTTATTAAAGAGGATAAAGATACTCTAACTGCAGCTAAACAGGAACTATGAGTTTAATAATTCAAGAAGCACTTTGAAGCTTTAAAGTAGGTTTCCATGCACATTTTTTCACGACTATACATTTTCTGTTTTAAAAGTTCACCTTGCAGGACTTTTTCGCCTGTCCTCATCGTGTCTACATTTCTAAATCTACTAAGCACATTAACAATACTCAACACAATATGCTGTTTTTTTCCCCACAGGCTCAGCATGACATGCAAGGTTATGCAAAGTAAACATGTCCACACCCAGTGCTGGGTATAACCCTACAATAGTCATATTATATTTTTCTGTAATGTAATTCATTACTTTGTTAAATTCCTTTATCACATTACAGAATATAATCAAACATTTATTTCATTACTTGCATAACATAAGTTCTTCGATTATCTGAATGATGGGCCCTTTTTCCTACACACTTTACCTATAATCAGGAAAAAAGTAGCTGAGTGTCTACAACTTTTCAGGAGTGGGATACAGAGTTATTTTTATTTTTATTGCACTAAAGGACATGATTGTAATCACAAAGTGCCCATTGAGCCCAGGCCAGGAAAAACTATCCACTGCTTCTAGCACGACATCAACACTTCGCAAGCATGTGTAAAGACAGCAAGCTAACACAAAGCTAGAAGAAGAACCCTGGAATCCAGAGTGATGTAAAGCTGAATGTCTGCTGACCCTTGTCAAGTAGCAAAGCTTGATTTTAAACAGGAAAAAAATGCAGAACAGTCAAATCTACACCTATACCTCCTTCTACTTTAGAATCCCTGCAGCCACAACATTTTCTGTGGTGTGCTCTTGGAGACGGTTTTCATGCTTATTAGGGCAGGAATTTCTGTCATTGTGTGGAACTGTAACCTAAGGTTACAATGTTAAATAGTAGCTATGTGACAGTGCATCTCAGGGCACATTACAGAGTACCACAACAGTCATGTAATGAGTAGTGTAACAAATTACCTTCTTCATTACTTTTTTAAAAGAAACAAAAAATGTGTAATAATTTTTTGAGTAATAACACCAACAATGGCCATGGAACACCTATAGCAGGCCGTAACAAAATATCCATCCATCCATCTCCTTCCAGGGTCATGGGGGTGCTGGAGCCTATTCCAGCAACCATAGAGCAACATATGGGGTAAACCCTGGACAGGTCACCAGTCTATTGCAGGGCTAACACAGACAGTGAGACAACCATTCACAACTTCAGCCATCAATTAACCTAACCCCACCCATGACTTTGGACCATGGGAGGCAGCTAAAGTACCCATGCAGGCATGGGGAGACGGTGCAATCTCCACACAGAGAGGCCCCAGCTGGCCAGTGGATTTGAATCCAGGACCTTCTTGCTGTGAGGCAGCTAACCATGCGACAATGAAATAAATCATGTTAATTTTTGGAAGAACCATCACACCTTGGTGGTCTTTACCCTCATCTAAGCTCCACATTATTCCTCACTCTACATCACTGAAGGCATAAGTATACAATCAGTATATAACTTTCTTTTGGCTGCTCCGGTTAGGGGTCACCACAGTGGATCATCTGCCTCCATCTCACTCTATCCCTTGCATCCTCTTCCCTCACACCAACCCTCTGCATGTCCTCCTTCACTACATCCATGAATCTTCTCTGTGGTCTTCCTCTTCTCCTCCTGCCTGGCAGCTCCATCTTCA
>VUQH01044117.1:0-20657 GCA_015106775.1 Etroplus canarensis | reverse complement strand
GGGCTCCGCCCAGAGGAGGAGAGCGGATGCTGTGGAAAATTACTGTGACTCACCCAGACCATGACATAATCTGAATGCAACAATTACGCTTTAGGTACGTGTGTACGGGTGTTTTGTCTCAATGTGGTGAAACAATTTTGTGGGTTTCGTTGCTTCATTAGCCAGTCGGTCACAGCGGGTGAGGAGCACGTGTATTACCTGTTGTAATGAACCTGTAACTTAGGTGAGAACCTTTGCATTTTTCTTTTAAATGCAGCTTTCTTTTTGTTGGCGGTCCGTGACCCTTCTGCTGTCCCATCGTTTGCTCGTTCCTTCCCGAAAAAGCTCTTCAGTGACTTTTGCTTTTAGCTCATTTTATTTTCAAGGGTTAGCTTGTGTCGCTGATGCGTGAGTCAAGCGCGGTTAGTGAGGCGAGGGCGGAAACAGTCGTTTTTCAAAATAAGATCCGGAAGAAGAAAGAAAAATAACTAACATTTTAACCAACAAATTTTTTCTTTGTGTCCAGGTTCCAAATCTTCCACAGACCGGGGGTTGGGGACCCCTGCTCTATACTATACTGACTATACTGTCCATACAGTGTACCATTAACTTGCATATGAGAAAATATCAAAGATGCACTGAAGGACACAAAACATGGTCTTTTTACTGTCGCATTTCTCCACTTTAGCCTTTTTACTGTAGCTTTAGTTTGTCTAGAGGCTCAGTGTGATCAATAGTTGTTCTTCTTTATTATTTATATTCCTTTAAAAAGGTTTTAGCATGTGGTTTGTAATTGTTCATGAGTCGCACTAAGGCCTCTGCCAACTTCTATCATCAGAAAAGATACTCTTGGCTTTTATTTTTAGAATTGACCTATCAGTTCTGTGGGCATTTTTCAAATGCTCATATTCCTTAAAGATATGCATTTTAGAGCGGATCCCCAACTGCAACACCATGAAAGACAGAGGAGACCTGGAATGTGTTAGTACATGGTTGGAAAGTGGAAACAGGAAAAAAGAAGGGTTCAGGATTTAACACAGGGCTGGTCTGACTCTAATGTGTAACAGAAACTGAAGGCAGGTAAAGGTTTAAGTGAAACATGCTCATGTTTTATTCCCTATGCAAGTGGAGGGCGCTGAAAGTGAAGAGAAACAGAGATGTGTAGGACAGGAGAAAGGAAGTGGAAAATGGAAAGCTCCAGATTTAAGATGAGTCCTTACAGAGCAATTTACATATTTGAGTATGCACTAATTATTTTAGCTGTTAGTGGTGATGTGTGAGAGTGTGTGTGTCAGAGTCTACATGTCTGTGTGCTCACTGGGCATTTTAAGGGGGACATGCTGGCCATATGGAAAAGACAATGAAGCAGAGTAATTAAAACAGAACAAAGAAGAGAAGCGCCGGCACCATAATTAGAACACTGATTAATCAGCTGATAATTTTATCTTGATTAATGTGACTGATTTTCTCTTCATTTTGACCCCAGCCAGTCAGGCCCGGTCCAATTAAATTTAAATTATGCGTCGGAATCTGTCCAGTCCACCTCCCCCCCTCTCCGTCCTCCATCGCCAAACGTGCACACACACCTCAACACACACATGCACACAACTGTGGGGAGTAAAACACACTTGCATAAATGCATGCACTCCTTTCTTTTTTCTACTTAAAAAGCAGCATTTAATCCTGAGTGTTTGAAACAGTAAACAATGGGAAGAGTAGGAAGATAATAAAAGAAGCAACAGGGATAAGTCATAGTATAAAGTGTTGGCATGTGCACAGTCAGTGGTGTTCTGAAAAAAGAAGGCGGTGTGCTGAGCTGTTACCTGTAAAACATACATTTTTTTTCAGTCCTTCATTGAAATTTCAGCAGAAGTGTCCATATGGAAATTCTTCTTATTGAGGCAATAACAAAAAAAGCATCTCTAACATCAGATACAGTAGTTGTTCAGTTTTAGGAGCAATCAACATGGAATAGTCTAAGCTTTTACGCACAATTATTCCAAATGCATTAATATCCTGACTTCTTCTTCTTGTGGACTCCTCTTTTGCAGTGGTTTAAAAAGTGAAATCACCACCGTCCACTGTTTAGCTCAACAACCTGACTTAAAAAAAAAAAAGAAAAAACATATTAAAGATGCTAATTGTAACTTCAAAGTGTCAGATTTCACTACAGATTTCACCACTAGGTGACACTATTTTGTCAGAAAATGTTTGTGTAGTTACTCCAGTATCGCAAAACAGGAAAATGCAGAAGCTGGTCTGAGACTGGGGTGGTGCGGTCGTTAGCACTCTTGGGTTAATGCAAGAATGGTCTGATTTTAAAGTTCCTGCTGAGCTGGGACCTTTCTGTGGAGTTTGTATGCTTTCCTAAAATACATAGACATGCTTGTTAGGTTAATTGGAGGTTATAAATTGGCTGCAGGTGTGCCTCTGTGTTAGTGACCTGTTCAGGTGCACCCTGCCTCTCATCCTGTGGCACCTCAAATTAGATAAGAAAACTGATTCATGGATGTGAGATCCTCCAGTTAACCGTTTGACAGGTAGCTATGAAGTGCTAGTCACATCCAGCAACAGTACTATTGTAATCTGAGCTCTGCAGAACCTCATAGACAAAAGCTAACCCTTTAATATAAAGCGACTGTTTTCAGCAGTTACACATAAACCAGCACAAAAATGTATAAAAGGATTGGAGAAAAAAAAATATAATTACTGAAATCCTTTTTACACATTCAGCTAATAACTGTGCTTATGTCCACTAATATATTACTGTAGGCTTAATCATCCATGTCTCTGTATTGACTGTGACTTGCTGCTCCTGGCTGGTATAAACTTTCTTTTCATGCTGGAAATCTGGTTCATTAACCTGCTGTCTGTCTCGCCCACCATGTTTGCACAGAGGTGGAGAGCAGCCTCTGCACTTACTTATTCAGTTTGAGCCACACAATCCTTCTTTTATACAGTCTACACCTCTGCAGTTTTATAATCATTTAGCTGATTAACTGATTAAAACTTTACAGTTTGCTTTACAAATACGCACTGCATCCCCAACAAATTAAAGTAGACAGACAGAGCCAGAAAATATCTAGGGAACACAGTGCAAAATTTAGCCAGTAAGGGCTAAATATATTTCTCAGTAGTTGGTGGAGACCAAAGCAGAGCTCTAAAGAGAGTGAGTACTGAACTTAGCTGTCTTAATTAGCCTGAACCGTTGGACCCAGAGTCAACCAGTATTTAAAGGTGTTCAGTGTTAGACAAAAGTTTAAAGTATAACACAAAGGACATTACAACATAAGGAGACTCTCCAGGAGGACAGAAGAGTGTGTGGTGAAATGGTGTGCATCAGGCTGTCCGTTTGAGTTTAGTCGCCTTGTCGGGGAGTGTCAGAGGAAAAGTTCCGGAGGTTTTTGAGAGTCTAAGCCAGCCAAGGGAATCCAACAAGGGAAGCTCCAAGGTGAGTACCAGAGTGATGAAGAATTAACAAAGAGCAAACTGGAGCCTGATGTTACCACTGTTAGTAGCTGGGTGATCTGGCAAAGAGGGAATGAATGAACTGGTCCTTATATACACAGGTGGGTTGATGAGGAGATGGCAGACAGGTGCGCTGTGTGGACCTTTTCCAAGGCT
Organism: Etroplus canarensis; assembly: GCA_015106775.1. Classification (NCBI taxonomy): domain Eukaryota; kingdom Metazoa; phylum Chordata; class Actinopteri; order Cichliformes; family Cichlidae; genus Etroplus; species Etroplus canarensis. Next base: position 17,054 of record VUQH01044117.1, on the reverse strand, counting down.
GACTGAGAGACCCACCTCAAGGTGGGCCACAGGGGAGCAGGAGTACAGGAGCAGGGGGAGAATAGAGGGGGTGGCACTAGCTGTCTACTAACATGTAGGTAAATATGAGTGGCTTTAAATATCAGATATTTCAGATCTGAAATCATTTTCTAGAAAAAGGGTAATATTATGGGCACCACAATGGCTCACCTGGTTGACCAAGCAACCGATGTTCTAAAGGTTGTAGTCCTCCTGCAAGGACCTGGGTTCAAATCTGCTCTCACGTGATCTAACCTTTTCCCCACTGTCCTGTCTAAAAAGCAGAAAAGTAAAAAACATAGCATATATATGTGTATATAAAGTAGTAGCTCATTCAACTCACAATTCAGTTACTGCAATTTTTGAAGTTTAGAAAGAACATTATATGTTTCCTTATCATTGGGTGGCTGTAGTGCACATGCAACCACATACTCATCACAACTCCCTAACTTTCTTAGCATTGTTTCAGAACAGTGCACGAGTTTCACTGAACTTTGTGCAATGACAATTAAAGATATTCAGTTCAATACTAAGTAAAATATCTGCTTGTTGCTATATAGCTCAGTAAATGAAAAAAAGAAATTTGGGATCTAGTGAAGCAGTTGACCCTTGGTTTGTGCTCTTCCAGCCAACTTTCCCTCTCTGGTGTCTCTACAGGCGCCACAACTCATTTCTGTGATGCCCCACAGTGGCAGGTGCATTTGTACTGTCAATTAAAAAAGACAGAGAAAACAGTTGGAAGGCTAAATGAAAGCGGAAACGCTCTTCTTCTTTTCTCTATCTTGTTCCCTTCTCCTCTAATTTGGCTGTCTTTTTATTTTTGGCCTTGGCTTAACTGACTGGCTGCATGCCAGGGCCTGCTGAGTGACTTTGGGCACTGCTGCCAACGTGTACCGCACCAGGCAGCCCATCCTCACGTGCCAGTGTTATCGGGGGCACGGCGTTTGGAAGGGGCCACGCTGCTGTCGCCCATGGCCCACCTCCCTTGGGAGAGAGCATGCAGGGTGAGGGTGTTAATGCTTTCAGATCTGGTTAAGAGCAGGGTGACAGCTCTGTTACCTAGGTGGGTGGAAATGGGGGGGGGGGTAAAGGGCATCTGCTTCCCTTCCAAGACTCAGATATCGAGCATTAACCAGCGCACACACAGGGCGCCGTCACAAAGGACACTTAACCATACATTTAGTCAGCAAGAATGCATCTATAGCTAACAGAAACCAAAGAAACCAAAGCTTAGGTTAGTTTAACTCTTACTTACTCTTCCATACTCTTGGCTACTCCTTTAATTACAATGAACACAGAGCTCAAAATGGTCAGTTGAAATAAAATGCTCTTTTAAGGCCTGAATATTGTTTGAAGGTATTCCTTTCAGGCTTAATACCCCAGATAATCTTCACAAATAATGACTAACCTCAAACCCAGAGGAAAGGGCCCTGCAGTATATCATTTAATTAGTAATGCATAATTAATAAGCCTTAAAGAAGAATTTTTGGGCATCTGACTGGAAAAGAAATATTTTCGTTGGTGTTTATTGCACCTTTTATCCAGGATTATAATCCAAACTTTCACTGTGCACATCTTAACATACGTTTAGTTGAACGGTTTGTGTTTGGTTGGTTCTTAGCCACCTGTTAAAAAAAGCATATTTTCAGAAACTAGAAGATCATACCTTTCAAATGGCCTTGGAGTGCTTCTTTTATAAAAGCATTTAGGAACTACAGCACCCCAGCCACGACGTGTAAAATTACAGAGAGTGGTTGCTGAGTGCGGAGGAGCATAGGGTGTGAAATTCACCAACACTCAGTTCCATACCTCCTTGGGCATTAACATCATCACAAAAACTGTGCACTGGGAGCTTCATGGCATCAGATGGAGGAATTATATATGAAATGGTACTTATATAGCACTTTGTACTACAAGCCTTGTTCACACACCACTTTATCCTATACCTTCAAGCTTATTAAACACACACATTCAGTTTGATGGATCCATCTGGATCAAACTGGGGTTCAGTGTCTTGCCCAAGGACACTTAGGTATGTGGACTAGAGGAGTCGGGCTCTGAACTTCCAGCCTTCCATTAAAAGATGTTCCGTACTTTCTCCTGACCCATAGCCACCACTGGACTCAGAGGCAGTGAACGCATGTTCTGTGGAGTGATGAATCATGCTTCTCTATCTGGCAATCTGATGAACATGCCTGGGTTTGGTGAATGCCAGGAGAACATTACCTGCCTGACTGCATTGTGCCAACTGTAAAGTTTGGTGGAGGAGGGATAATGCTGTGGGGTTGATTTTCTGGGGTTGACTTGGTCCCCTTAGTTCCAGTAAAGGGAAATTTGACTGTGCCCCAGCGCACAAAGCAATGTCCATTAAAGCATGGTTAGAAGATTGGTGTGGAAGAACAAGACTGGCCCACACAGAGCCCTGGCCTCAACCCTATCGAACACCTTTGGAATGACTCAGAACTGAGCCAGGCCCTCTTGTCCAACATCTGTGGCTGACCTCACAAATGTGTTTCTGGATGAATGGGCAAAAATTCTCACAGACACACTCCAAACTCTGTGATGGCCCTGCAATGGACTGGAAACCTGTCCAAGGTGTACCCCACCTATCGCATTGCGACAGCTGGGATCAGCTCCAGTGCCTCCCACGACCCTGAACTGGATAAGCGGAAGAAAATGGATGGATGAATGAATGGACACTCCAAAATCTTGGAAAAAGCCTTACAAAAAGAGTGGAAGCTGTTGCAGCTTAAAAATAGGGCCCACACCAATATCAATGCTAATGGATTCAGAATGGGATGTCATAATAGCGCCTTTGTCTATATAGTATACCAGTATACATGGAACAACATTCTAACTGTATAAAACCTGACAACAATTCTTTACAGACTTTAAGGTTTTAACACTTTACTCTAACGACGTCACAGTTATGGGAGTTACAGCAGTTATGGAGGTTACTGAGGCCTCTCCTCAGTAGCTGCTGCCTTCATAGTCAGTGGTCAGCAGGTTTTCCAGAGGAATAATGTTGTCTTCTGTCAGCCTCTCAGTACCTCCTGTCCGAGGTCCTCGTGTTAGTGTGCCAGCCTGGCTGGGCGATAAATAAATGATGAAATGTGAAATGAATAAAAACATGAATGACTGTGGCGGTGACACTGTGTGACAGCCCAGAGATGGGAATTAGAAGCCAAAGCGGCGCTAAAGCTGGGTTATTGGGCAGGGGCCATGCTAACGAGCCGTGAGATTGAGTTTGACACGTCGAAGAACAGGTGCTCGTTTAGTTTCCCAAATAAAAGGACCGCGCCAACACTCGCCCTTGCAAAATAACACATAACAATGTAAAGCCTTCAACCGGTAAGCAACCTAATTAAGAAGCTTTTTTTGTCATGGGGTTGCTGTTTATACCCCTGCCTATAGGCTGGTGAATCGGGCTTGATGTTATAAAAATTCTTGTAGTGTCGTCGGATGCCTTCCGGCGCTGTACCGGCATTTTGCCGGGCACAGGTGTGGCAGCGTGGGCAATAACAAGCACTGAGTAATTACCACAGCCATATCCATAACAGCCCTAAACCCCCAAAGTGTGCTCAGGGTACCCCTCTACCCCTTCATCTCCTCCACCACCTCCCTCCATCCTCTCGTCTTGCTATCACTCTCTCTCTAGCTAAATCATAGAACTGGGCTCAGGTCCAGGGGCCTCGCTGCTGCTGCCCGGTTTCTGTCGGGGAGGGAAATAAAGCCGGACGGGCCTCTCGGGATGCTCTAATGTCTGCGTTAATTGTGAGTTATGGGGAAACATGGCAAGAGCACAGGGGTCAGGCCTGTCAGCAATCATACTCTTCAGGCGGAATTTACCACAACGCTTTCTGTTTATCCTCCCATCAACATGAAAGAATGTGAGAAAATTAGCGTTAGTGCACCGATCTGTTTCTATCACCCCCCCAACCCCACTTTCCCCTTTATTTCTGTGCTGCTCATATCAATTCTTCCTGGCTGGCTATGTCACCCTCTTGGTTATGGTATGAGTCGGAGTGGACCAAAATTTGACAGTGAGTCCTTTTATTTCAGCAGCCTTGGGAAATATAAGATTTTATAATACCTCTGAACAGGGCAATACAGTGATGTTATTCATTTAATGAGAAAAACTAAACTCTCTGGCTCAAAGGTAGAATGAGAGCAATAACGGTTCTCATGATGGGCCATTTTTCTCTCTGAGTCATTGCACACTCTGAACCTGGTGTCGATGTCGCCATCTCTCATTAGTGCGTCAGTGCAGAGCCAGATTAGCTAAAACAGACGGTGTCAGATGGTGCGAAAAGGCATCTTTAATATCATGCTCATCCAGATAAAGACCGGTTTAAAAAGTGAGAACTCAAGAAATAAGGGGCGGGGGTAGCATACCCTTTTAAAACAACATGTGTGCAATCAGTGATGGAGATGATGGAGGGGATCAGACACACGTTTGTGCTTGACAATATATGGCTATAATAATCTTTCTGTAATTTACAATTTCATTTTCAGTAATCCTACTAAAGTTACCAGAAAAAAACCCATTACTTTCACACCACTACATTCCCTAAAAATATATTTGACTGCACCCCTTAATTTGCTGTCTTCCTCTCACAGTGAGCTAATTTATGACATATGTGAGCTTAATTTCTTTGGTTGTTAAGTATTAGCTGCTGAGAAAGTTATGTGAATTCATACTGTGACTCATCTTCGATTACATTCTTCTTACAGCTAGTAACACAACATGAAATGTAATCTTTGTCGGCTTAGTACAAATTCCTTTGTAATATGTGCATAAAGTTGCAGTATCTAATTTTACATATTGATTTATATACACCTCTGGGTCATACCTCTTAATCATTGAATTCAGGTGTTTTGTTCAGTCCCATAAAACCAAGCAACTAGCCTTGCAGTCTGCCCTTACAAACATTCGTGGGTAAGGATGGGTCATTATAAACAGTTCACTGAATTTGTTTGTTACATTTTTCCCTCCTAGATTTATCAACTGATCAACTTTCTTCTTCTTTTGGCTGCTCCCGTTAGGGGTCGCCACAGCAGATCATCTGCCTCCATCTCACCCTATCCCTTGCATCCTCTTCCCTCACACCAACTCTCTGCATGTCCTCCTTCACTACATCCATCAACCTTCTCTGTGGTCTTCCTCTTCTCCTCCTGCCTGGCAGCTCCATCTTCAACATCCTTTGTCCAATATATCCACTAGCCCTCCTCTGAACATGTCCAAACCATCTCAGTCTTGCCTCTCTGACTTTATCTCCAAACTTCTCAACGTGAGCTGTCCCCCTGATGAACTCATTTCTCATCCTGTCCATCCTGGTCACTCTCAGCAAAAATCCAAACATCTTCAATTCTGTCAACTCCAGCTTCGCCTCCTGTCTTTTTGTTAGTGCCACCGTCTCCAGACCAGACATCATGGCAGGTCTCACTACTGTCTTGTAAACCTTCCCTTTCACTCTTGCTGCTATCCTTCTGTCACAAAGCACCCCTGACACTCGTCTCCACCCACTCCACCCTGCCTGCACTCTCTTCTTTACCTCTCTTGTGCTCTGTCCGTTGCTTTGGATGGTTGATCCCAAGTATTTAAACTCATCCATCTTCGCCACCTCTACTCCTTGCATCTTCACCGTTCCATCTGCCTCCCTCTCATTTACACACATGTACTCTGTCTTGCTTATACAGACTTTCATTCCTCTTCTCTCCAGCGCATACCTCCACCTCAGCAGGCTCTCTTCCACCTCCTCCCTACTCTCACTACAGATCACAATGTCGTCTGCATACATCATAGACTCCTGCCTGACCTCATCTGTCAACCTGTACATCACCGTTGCAAACAAGAAGTGGCTCAGAGCTGATCCCTGATGTAATCCCGCCCCCACCTTGAGCCCATCTGTCACTCCTACGGCACACCTCACCACTGTCTCACTGTCCTCATACATGTCCTGCACCACCTTTACATACTTCTTCCTCATACAATTCCACAGTTCTTCTCTTGATCTACTCATCACATTTAATTGATGGTATTATTCCAGTGTATAGGTGGCTTAATACTTTTATTCATGATAACATCACACAGTCGCTGGAGATTTTTCAGCTGCACATCCATGATGTGACATTTGGTGACTGTGGAGGCCATTTGAGTACTGTGAACTCATTGTCACATTCAAGAAACCAGTTTGAGATGATGTGGGCATTATTGTTGCGTTATTCTGCTAGAAGCAGCCATTACAGGCTGTGCTCATGGTCAGCAACAACACTCAGAAAGCCATGACATGTAAATGATGCTCCTTTCCAGGAAAATATCCAACCCACAATTGCACCACCAGCAGCAGCCTGAACCGTTGATACGAGGCAAGATGGATCCATGCCTTCATGTTCTTTTATTCCAAATACTGACACCAACAACTAAATGTTGCAGCAGAACTCAAGAGTCATCGATATCCAATCTTCCATTGTCTAGTTTTGGTGAGTTTTCCACTTGCTGTTGTCCCAGATAAGCCAGAAAAGACAAAAACTGTTAATGTATCTGGGGGACATTGAACAGTTGGGTAATTTATGGTGGGTTTATCACTACAGGAACTACTTTTCACCTTACCTTCACAGCAGACTAAATGAATTCACTGATGAAAGAAAGATATCGGTCTTTATTAGCTTGAAAAAAAAAAGGTTTCATTTCTAGTTTTTGTCATTTATATGTCCAGCGAAGTCAAAAGTGTCAAAAAACTGATTATAAAAGTAGTCCTTAAGCAGAAGTCTTTAAGAAAGAATGCCACAGCTGAAGTGAGCCAAAGACATTAAGTGGAAAAAATAAAATTTAAATTTATGACAGTGGGAGGACTGAAGTGACAAGAGCCCCACGAGGACGATGTGTTATCATCCTTGCAGCTTGCAGGCCCTGCCTCCAGAGAAGAGGAATGAGGTAGCATTACTTTAACAGCTGTGCAAACACTGCTAATGCCTGCTACTGCTGTTTCCTCTCTCAGTATGCAATGCTGCTAATCATAGCACATAGCCCCTGTGACTTTACCTAGAAGCTCGCAGACGCAAACTAATACGCACCTCCAAAAATACCGTCCTCCTCCAGCTCCCACCAAATAACTCAGGCATTACAGAGAGGATTAGATGGGACTAAACCTGAGAGGGTTTAACTGAAGATGCTCAGTTGGGTGACTGCATATCAGGTCAGGCAACAAAACACAGATAACAACATCAGAGCCGCAACCCTGACCGTTGTTCTGATGTTACGCTCCAAAGCACATTTGACTTTTTAAAATGAGTTATGTTTCCAAACCTCATTATCTAAAGGTTGTAATGTGGCATTTGTGAGCCTGGAGAGTTGGAGTTAATCAGCATTCTGCAATGCAGGAGAGGAAACAGGGCCAGATTATTTTACTCAAGTAGAAGTGTTGTTGTGCTTGATGAATTTTTTGTTATGGAGACACCTGCTCCATCCTCCTCTCTTCCCTCCTCTCTTCACCTCGAGTTCTCCTTTCCCTGCTTCCTCCACATCTTTTTGTTTCATTCTGATGTATGCTGTTGTTGCAGATGCGTCTTTCTTTCCCTGCTTTCCATCTCTACCTACTCCCCTCAATGTGCCGATTATTTTGGACGCCAGACTGTTGCGCTGTTGTTGCATGGATTAAAACATTCCATGGGGGAAAATAATCATAGCTATGCCTTGGGAAGGGGGTGGCCTACATGTCAAAAATTTAAAAAAAAAAACTTACAGTTGTTGTTGTTGGTTTTGACCCAAATTTAGCAAAAATTTCAACCATATATCGAAGAAAATACTGTAAATGATGCTATTGCTCAAAAGCAAAAGAGCCAACGAGGGTTCCAGTGAAACCTCAAAAAGAATGCAATTTCTTTAAATAGTCTTCAGGAATAGCTCTCCAGGCTTCTTGAAGGACATTCCAAAGTTCTTCTTTGGATGTTGGCTGCCTTTTGCTCTGTTCTCTGTCATGATAACCCCACACGGCTTCCGGTCCAGGCAATGTTGAGTAGGCCAGTCCATGACTGATAGCTTTCCATTGTCTGTTTTTCTATCCAGGTAGATTTTTACTTTCTAGATGGTGTTGCATGGTGGATCAAAAATCTGACAGTACTTTTCTGCATTCATAATTCCATCAATGTTGACGAGACACCACCGGCTGAAATGCAGCTCCAAACCATGGCAGAGCCTCCACCATGTTTTACAGATGGCTGTAGACTGTAGAATAGACTCACTGTTGTGCCTCTTTCCTGACTTCTTCCGTACATACAAATGTGGATTTGAACCTCAGCCTTTTATCGCTGTTTCCGTTCCTAAAGAATGACTTCTTGACAGCCACCCTTCCATTTAGACCATTTCTGATGAGGCTTCGGTGAACAGTAGAAGGATCAATTAAAGGGCCAGATGCACCTCTCTGGTCCCATGTTAGATCTTTTTCCCTATTCTGTAAGGATATGATTATCAGATACCGTTCATTTGCTGTAGATAGAGTTTTTTAAGGCTTGAAACTTCTTCCACTTGTCCAGTTTCCTCAAATTTTTTAAAAACACACTGCACCCCATGCTGAGACATGCCAAGTTTTCAGCCGCTACCGCTTTAGGAATCACCTTGCTGGTGCAAAAATACAATTTTGTGTCTGTCAAACTGTGTTATCTTTGGCATATTTTGTAGATTCAACAAAAAAAATGGCAGCAAATGATATGTTTTTGCAAGAGGCTGCTAGTAAGAAAGTACCTAAAGATACAATTTGAAACTGGTTCTTTGCTAAGAATCAGAATCACAATACTTTATTAATCCCAGGGGAAATGTTAGATACAAGTTGTTATGTGTCCCTTGTTTTAGGTGCCTTTTTTATACATGAATGAGTCATACATCAGTGTTGAGTGGCTTAATAAAAAAAAAAAAAAATCCTGTGAAAATGGTCAGGTGCAAGGACTGGCCTGAAAATGAGTGAAAAAGCCCCCAATGTCCAGAGACACACTTTGAAAGAGCATCAGAAAGCCTGGAGAACTCTTCTTTAAGATCACTTTAAAAATGACGGGAAATTTAAGACTTTTGCACAGTACTGTAGATTATATGAAGATTCACGTTTTGAAATTAAATTATGAAAAAAGTGACTTTCATGACACACTGTTTTTTGAGATGTACTTGTACACAGTGGCACCTCTGGACTATTTAAAGACACTAACATCCAAATGACTAAATAACCCCATTTCACTCCAGCTGATGGTTGAAAGTTGGCAACCCTGGATACCGATATACTATTCGAACATTTGCATTTGGTGAAAAATCAGATACTGCCCACTCAGCACATTGTCAGTCTCTCGCATGATGAATAAAGTGCTGTTTGATGTCACCGTTTGAATTGATCAGTGCACTCGGTCTCAGTGATGAGACCTTAATTGGATTCTTCCTGGGCACTAAAGAACTGGACGCTGACCAGCAGCAGCTGACGAGGTCTTGTATTTAGAGGTATAGTAAGGCGGGGACGCTGCAGTGCTCATGAATAATAGACAAAGGACATCACATAACAGACAACACTGCACACACAGCTTCTCATGCACTCCTCTACCTTCACCTCCTCCCTGTCCTTTTTTTACATAAATAATGCATTAAAAGGAAGAAGAGCTTGTTTACTTGTGGTTTGTGTGGTTCTTCTCAGGCAAATTCCTTCCCTCTGTTTGACTGATGGGTCAACACAAGGCAAAGAGGAGACTTTTTCTCACTTCTATGGTCTCTTTTCGTGTGTGCTGCAAAGACATAAACTCAAATCCAATATTATATCCAGCATCCACTCCTCTCCATTTCACAGAGTGGAGGCAGATTCTGAAGCAGGAGTGTCAAACTAACCAGACAACAGGTAAGTGTGCTAATAGTGGGTGAGGATGGTCCAGATCTGACAGAAAAGCCCACACAGCCAGACTGGACTGTTAGTGTAATGATCAGCAAACTGTCAGTTGTTCATTCTTACAAAAAAAAAAACTTCCTCAGTTTGTTTACCTCACCAGATGCCATACCTTTACAAAGAAGTGAAAAAGTCCTTCGTGCAAAGACTTTTTCAAATAAATTGCACCATTTTGTTTTCCCAAGCAAAGTGTTGACGCGAAGCAAAACGCAACTTCGCCAGAAATGCAGTATGTCTATGGTGCGGAGAGACAATTAAAACCACGATCTGTAATGAAGGAAATAGGAGTCTAATGAAGAGGCTCAGACGGAGCATCGCTGACCCTCTCTGACCCGCACATGAAAAGAGACGCAGTCGGCAGAATGCCTACAAAGCACCGTCCCTGCCTCTTTGAAGTGGCATGCGGAAAACTCGCCATCTGGCGTGATCATCACATTTTCACTTCGACAATCCTTAAATTCTCACACTTAAACCAACGGGCTGCAGCAGCCTCATTGCCTTGCTTTTCTTCCACTGCCTGCAACACAACGCACTGTTGGCTGTGCAGTTGTGTATCTCAGCTTTGTGTCCTTTAACAGTCAAACCATGGACACTTGTGAAATTAATGTTTTGCTAATTATACCCAGTAGTTTCATTACACACAGTGGATTTTAGGAAGAAATTGTTAGTAAGACTGGATGTGGAAAGTAGCAGTACTGGGTCATTACCATCATCAAACCCAGTCAGCTACAGAACAAGGCAGCAAAATTTAACACATATGCCAAAAAAAACCCTCTGCTGTATTATTTAAAAAAGTTTCAGAGATTATGGTCCATCCATCCATCCATCCATCCATAAATAAATGTTCTGTTGCTTATCCGGGTCTGAGTCACGGGCAGAGACCTCCCTCTCCCTGGTCATCTCCTCCAGAGATGTAGCCACTCCAGCATGTCCTGCCTGGGTCTGTCTCAGAGCCTCCTCCTGGTGGGCCATGCCCAAAATATCTTGCCTAGGAAGAACCAAGAAGGCATCATAGTCAGATGCCTGAACCCCCACAACTTGTTTCATTTTCATAAAAAATAAAACCAAGCTCTTCTGCCCAAGACAGGCTTACCAAGTCCACACCCTGGAGCTAGGCTAGGGGGTGGTCGAGGGGCCAGGGAGCTACTCCCTCATTGTTCTTTTAGATCTCAGGACTAATTTTGATACTGCAGACCATGCTATCCTCCTGTTTTGCCTCAACTACTATGTAGGCCTCCAAGGCACTGTTTTTAAATGATTTTAGGCCTTTCTAAGAAGTTGAAGTTTTTCAGTCAGCACTAATACTATTCTGCTACAGCCTCTCTTTCCTGTGGTGTTCCCCGAGGTTCAATTCTTGGATCTATCCTATTTTCATTGTATATGTTAATCAGTTTTGAACAATTTTATTTTTATGCTGATGACACTCAAATTTACCTCCCTTTAAAAAATAAGACCAAAGACTCCTTTCAAACCTTAATAGCTTTTTAAGATGTCATCAGTGCCTGGATGTTCCAATAACTTTTTGAACTTAATGAAGACAAGATGGAGGTGTTTTTCATGGGGCCGTCTGACCTCATACAGAACGTTAATCTCGGCCCCCTTTCCTCCAACCTGAAATCATCTGTCAGGAACTTGGGGGTAATTTTTGACACATTAGTAAGATTTGATTATCAGATTAAACCAGCTGACAACAATAACTTCTTTAACACAAGCCCCTTAGCTAAGATTAATCCATTTCTGCCAGTTAATGATTGTGAAAAAGTTATTTATGCCTTCACTTTGTCTCAGACTGCTGTAACTCATTTTGCAGAGGTTTAAATCAGTCTCTCCTTAGTCCTCTTCAGTTGTTCCATAATGAAGCTTGACTTTTAACAGGGATGAGAAAAATTGTCCATACTACCCTGATTGTCGCTTCTTTATACTTACTTCCTCTCCATTTGAAGATTAATTTAAAAAAAAAAATTACTTGTCTTTAAATCATTACATGGGTTAACTCCACTCTTTTCATCATACCTTTTATGTCCCTATATTCCTAAAAAATCACTGAGGTCCTATAATCAGAGACATTTAGTGGTCCCAAAGTTTAGGCAGAAGCTGACAGGGGTTTTTTTCTTTATTGAAATATTTTAGGAAATTTTTAAAATAAATGGAAGCCCATTACAAAGTGAGAAAGACTGATTTTCCAAATGTATCCACATAGCTGGAAATGACCTACAACACAGTAATCGGTAGAAACAGCAGCTCATGTGCTCACTCCACCCTCATTTCCAGTTCAAGTATAAAAAGAATGTGATGCTACACCTCGGTGCATCTAAATATGGCCTGGACTTGTGTTGAATCCAGTAGTGTTAAATATGCAGAGAGAAATCCAAATCTCACACCGTTGATGTAGGTGCAACCATTATACAGTACCACCCTGTCCACCCAACCTGGCAGAATCCAAGTGTGTGCTACTTCGCCAAGCCCTCAACCTGGCAACACAGAGGTGTGATCCTCGCCTTGAGGTCTATAAATTATTCAGCCCAGCAACTTTTCCTGACAGCAGCAGCAGACTGGAACTCTGCAGGCTAAGTAATCATGTCACTGGTGTCTCTCAGGTTGTAATGGCCTCCTTTTGTATTAGCATGAGTTGTTTATTTCATTCATTTGGAATTCAATCTGACACTCTATGGTCATCACTAGTAAAGCAGAAACAAAGCAAGGAAATAAAAAACATGGGTATAATAGATTCTGAAAAGTGAAGCCAGTGTGGAAGTGCCTTAAATCTACAATCTGTCTAAGGGCCAGCAGGGGGCAGCTCCCGTAGTTGCAAAAAGAAGTCTTATTGTATACGAGCCTGAGAGAAAGCAGCCATTCAGCTCCCTTCATATTTGACCTCAGTAAGCACTTTCTGGTGAGTTTGTGGTCTTAATCACTAGTTTCAAGTATTACAGCATGATGTTCATGTTTGTATATTATTTTTCTTTTGTTTTCTTAAAGAATATGCTTTAGGGCTGGACTGTCACTGTCAGCTCTCACTGAAAAGCTGCTCTATGTGAGTATTCAGTGTCCCTTCTCACAGTATGGTTACAGCCAAGTAGCTCATATTCAGCCTTCATATGGGGACTTTAATAATGGAAGAAGTCATGGTGGTGACATGCATCATTAATACACTTCAAACGGCCACTTCTTTAGTTACACCTTGCTAGTGCTGGGTACCCTTTGCCTTCAGAACTGTCATAATTCTTCATAGTATAGATTCAGCAGGGTGCTGGAAACATTCCTCAGAGATTTTGCTCCATATTGACATGACAGCATCACACAATTACTGCATATTTGTTGGCTGCACATCCATGATAAGAATCTCCCATTCCATCACATCCCAAAGGTGCTTTAGTGGATTGAGTGTGGGTGAGTTTGGATGCCGTTTGAGGCTATTGAACTCATTTTCACAATCAAGAAGCCAGTTTGAGATTATCTGAGCTTTGTGACATGGTGCATTATCCTGCTAGAAGAAGATGCATATGCTGTGGCCACGAAGGGACAGACATAGTCAATAACAACACTTAGGAAGGCTGCGGTGTTTAAATGGTTGCCCATTTAATGGTTACCCCCAAGTTTCCCAAAAATGTGCCAAGAAAATATCCTTAGAAATTTAAACCATCACCAGCCTGAATCATTGATAGAAGGCAGGATGGATATATTTTTTTCACCAAATTTTGACCCTACCATCTGAATGCCGCAACAGAAATCAAAACTCATCAGACCAGGATATTTTTTCCAGTCTTCCACTCTCTAATTTTGGTAAGTCTATGTGATGTCTAGCATCACTTTCCTGTTTTTAGCTGGCAGGAGGGCCGTCTGGTGTGGCCTTATGTTACGTTATGCATTCGGAGATGCTCTTCTGCAGACCTTGTTTTTGAGGAGCAGTAATCTGAGTCCATTCTCTGTCTGGGCACTCTCCTATGACCTCTGGTATTAACAAGGCATTTCTACCCAGAGAACTGCCACTCACACGATATTTTCTCTTTTTCAGGTCAAATCCTAGAGATGGTTGTGCAGGAAAATCCCAACAGATCAGCAGTTTCCGAAATACTCAGACCGTCTAAGCACCAACAACTAAGCGGCATTCACAGTCAATTAGATCACCTTTCTTCCCCATTCTGAACCTCAGCAGGTCCTCTTGTCCATGTCTACATGCCTAAATGCATTAAGTTGATATATGCCTTAACAAGCAATAGAACAGATATTTCCAATGAAGTGGCTGCTGAGTGTACAGTATCCATCAGGTTAATGAGAAGTAAGTGTATGATTCCGGCTAACACCATGTCACACACAAGAGCTGGCAGAGCTGGACTGAAACCAGCGATCTGCAATGACGCCTTATGATAAACCTTTATTTTCCTTACACTACCCTAAGTAGTGTTCCAGTTTTACACTATTGTTTATGATTTAGTGGCTCAGTCTGAATGTGAATGTTTGGGAACCTGAGGGCTGCCGATGTGGTGCTGGCTCAATACTCACCTGTGGCGGCTGAAGGCCAAAATTCATCACCCACTACGGACCTACCGGAGGCCTCCAGGTGAGTCAGCTCTGCTGAGGTGCCCCTGAGCAAGGCACTTAACCCCACTGTGCTCCTTGGTGTCTGTAATGGACTGCCTTGTTCTCTCTTTCCTCCGTTTGTGTATGTGCATGTATATCACTCAACTGCATGTTAAGCGTGTGCATATATGCCCACAAAAAAGAGCGTGTTGAGATTTGATTGTGCTTTCATTTACTCATGCTGAGCGGGTTTCCATTATTAAATGTGCCCAAACTAGAAAAGTGATGGAAATATACAAAGATTTTCTACAATGCAGTAAAAGTCTTACCTATTTCAACAACAACATTTTCACCTCGCAGCTTTGAAATTGCTAATTTAAGCTCATCATAATGTGTCACAAGGACCTCCAGTGTAGTCAGCAGTGGGTTGATTTTAATTGTTGGCTCCAATGTCGCCTTATGAATAGAGCGGGGATATCCTTAATATTTTGCTTCAGGTGGACTGCTCGTTTGTGAGCCCAGAAGCTCCATCCACCTGCCGTTTAAATCTTTTGCTTGCAAGGGGCAGCCAATCAGAAGACAGTTGGGTAAAATACTGGGGGAAGGTAGCTCAAACATCATCTGTGAGTCATGCAAAGTTACTCCAGTGGGGTCAACGAATAGAAAGGCGGCATTAAAATAGGTCCCATTCAGCTAATTTTTATTTCCATAAACGTGTGGTTTGGATTCTACGTCTGTGCTAACTGAGCACGCTTTCAGCCTGACAGCTGATCTCTGGGATGTGCCGCACAAAGACACCACAGTGCTCTGTTTAATGTACAGCTCATTTCCAACTATTCTCTTCCGTGGTTTTTGATCCCTGTCCAACAGCACCTTGTTTATGTTCCACAGCCTGCCAGACTTTTATTTGCTGTTTCTCATTGCGTGTGAATGTGCTCTTCATATTTTTACTGATATTTCACTTGCCTACTGGGTGCCGTTGGAATATGAATGTCTGTGGCCATCATCCAATAGATATTACCAGAAGGAGTTTGGGGATTAGTTATGAAGTAAAAACTTGGTGACAAGAGATGATTGGATGAGTGTGTGTATGTGTGTACTGGCTTTTTCTGGTACATGTGTGTTTAAAACCCCATATGCATGCTGCCGAACACGTGGCAGGATGCATGTGAGTTTCTGTGTGTGTGTGTGTGTCACGTACGCCGCCGGTCACAGGTGAGTGTCATGTGTGATGATCATTATTGCCATACACCTGCTCCGCTCCCGCAATTAACTTTGCCGATGCAAATGAGCCTTATTGCATCACCGAGGCCTAGCCTCCTCCCCAACAGACTAGACGATGTTCATCTGCTGGATCTAATTAAGGTAATGAGAGAGGGAGGAGGAGATGGAAGGATGGATGGAGGAGTGGAGGAGCAAAAGAGAGAGATGGAGAGGGAGTGGGAGAAAGGGGGCAAGGTGGAAAAACACAGAAAAGGGGATGAAAAACGTTGGCACAAGAAGACAGTGTGCGTGTGCGATTGTGTGGTGTGTGTCAGTGTGTGGTGGAGTGTGCACGTCTTATAGTACAAGGGAAGTCCTCTGCACTGTGTGTACATAATTACATGCATTTGTGTGTGTAGGATTTCCTTATATTTTGTGTGCATGTGCAAATTGATGGAGTGTCGGAGGAACGAAAGGAATAGTGAAAGGAGGGGAGGAGACAGCAGGTGTTCTGACAAGGACAACACGCATCTCTCTCTCTCTCTCTCTCACACACACACACACACACACACACACACACACACACAATTTTACACACAAAAGCACACACCAATAAAACATGCAGGGACACAAAACAGAAGCTCACCTTTGCCCAAAGCTCCCCGTCAACACACCCCTCTGCACAGACTAACACAAGTTCCTGCATGCATCTTCTATACTACACTGGCATGGTGAGCCACACACACCTGAGCGTTCCACATTCTCACCATCAATCTAAAAATACTCTCCTTTCGCACACATCTTGCACCTTTATTCTTCACCTGCACAGAAAAGCAGCTGCAGTAAAAGACAAAGATTGATGTTCTCATACTCTCCGGGGGATGCCTTCAGGAGCTTTTCAATCAATGGGGTGGCACAGGGGCGACCAAGAACAAGTAAACACAGTGATCAGAAATAAGAATGATCAGAAATAGATCCAGAGCAGAAAATTGCCATTGCAAATTTTGGGTAGAGCCTCGGGCCTGAACGCAGAGAGCCTGAAAAATGTTTTTAAATTGAATAACTGGTTTGTAACTGCCAAAATAAGTGTTAGGCCTTCTTCTTCTTCCTCTTCTTCTTCTTTCGGCTGCTCCCGTTAGGGGTCGCCACAGCAGATCATCTGCCTCCATCTCACCCTATCCCTTGCATCCTCTTCCCTCACACCAACCCTCTGCATGTCCTCCTTCGCTACATCCATCAACCTTCTCTGTGGTCTTCCTCTTCTCCTCCTGTCTGGCAGCTCCATCTTCAACATCCTTTGTCCAATATATCCACTATCCCTCCTCTGAACATGTCCAAACCATCTCAACCTGAGCTGTCCCTCTGATGGACTCATTTCTCATCCTGTCCATCCTGGTC